>CADDXX010000207.1:97003-150391 GCA_902810485.1 Alauda arvensis | reverse complement strand
ACTCTTGATAATAAATCCAAACTGTTGGGAATAATAGGCTTTTCCATTACAAATTATGTTTTTCTTAGCATGCTTAAGAACCAGCAGTCATATTGTGGATGCTSCAAYCCTGGAAGTYTTCRAGGCCAGGTAGGATGGAGTTTTGAGCAAACTAGTGGAAGATGTTCCTGTCCAGAGCAGGGAGGTGGAASTAGATGAACAWAAAGGTCCCTTCCAACCCAAACCACTTGATTACAATGATCATGAAAGGCAAGGGGGTTGGAAGCAGACAATATTTAAGGTTCTTCCAATCTAAGGTTTTTTGTGACTCTATCTCTCTATATTGTATAGAATTTCATTTCTAGTAATATGGTTTGCTTTTAATATGGATAAAGGTCTTYCGAAAGTTTTGTATTGTTACTTGGAGGAGAGTATGTTAAACTCTTATATAAAACATAAAGACATTATCCACTCATTTTCTCCCTTTTTATTGGTTATTTTAGTTATTGTATTTGTTTTCTCATGGATCATGATCACTGTGTATTTTTAATTATTTCTGCTATGGAGGTTAGTGTCCATTAACAGGAAAAGTTTATTCATTCAAAAAGTATATAAATTTTCAGCAACTAAAATATATTTTAAAATCCTCAAGCATCACAGTACTGGCAACAAATTTTACCTGTGTTGSATAAGTTTAATCCAAGTTCTTTAAAGATAACTTTGGTGCATTGAGTACAGATGAAAAGGCAGAGTAATATAATAAATTATTTATATCATCAGTCTGTTCTAATATACATCCTCCTGTGTTTCTCTAAATAAAACCTTGGGTCTAATTTTCTGACATAYGCTCTTGGTAGAAGGTGGCAGGAGAAAGCAGTGCAGAAATTGCTAAGTGATATACAGCACCTTTGAGACACCATTCAGGTAGCAAATTTGACATTTGAACTCAGACACAGTAATTTATTCTGGGATGTGGTAGTTCCTGTTCTAGTTTTTCCTGTTAATTTTAATTGCTTTGTTGGTTTTTTACTTTTTTTTTTTTTTTTTCCATTTTCTTTTTCCTTTTGAATGAGAGATTCTGCTTTATGATTTGCAAACCAGCAACTGGAAACATGATTCTACCCATTTTCTTATCTTATCTTGGCTTKGGCTGCATTTAAATTATCGAMAGTGTTCAAATAGGCTGTGGTAATGCAGCACCAGCCTCTTGCAATGGGAGAGGGATGAATGTTAATTCRGCTTGTTGGAGAAGGAGAATCAGCACATCTGTTGTCTGCTTGACATACAGTGTTCAGTATAACAATAGGAAATATTTAAATTGCAATMATTTACTATGATGTGTCTAAACATTACTGRAAAACAGCTCATTAKTTCTGCACCTCTCAGATTCTGAGAYRCAGTGCTGTAGTGAGGAGCTCTGCAGTGGYAATTCTGAGTTCTCTGCTTGGACTTGGATGGCAAGCACCACAGTGAAACTTGAATCCCTGGTCTAGTGAGGTCTTGTGGGAAGTGAGCTCTCCATTTACTTACTGGAGACAATTTATTAATGTTTAYAATTTGCTACATAATATATTAGATACAATATTTTTAAGTACATGAGTCCTTAAAAATTTTCTCCTTAAAAATGAATCCTTAAAAACATTTCTCCTCTACCACGTCCATCCATGCAGGAACAAGTAGCAGTGACAGGAAATATGATGTTACAATCACTTTTTCTCCCCCTAGTTGCCAAGGAAATAGAAATTATTYGCTAATATTAACCACTAAAGAGTGAAATKAATAGAATGCAGTCTGTTTGTAACATGATAGGAAAATTGTTTTGGAAAATTGTCTATCCATGCCCAATAATAACTGCTGAAAGCCCACTCTGTATTACAAAATGGAACTGTATTATTATAGAAGCACAGAACTTTTTGGGTTGGAAGGAACCTTAAAGATCTCCAAGTTCCAAGCCCCCTACCATAGGCAGGGACACCTTCCACTAGACCATGCTGCTCAAAGCCCCGTTCAGCCTGGCCTTGAACACTTCCAGGGATGGGGGATCTCACAATAATGAATTTCTCCCTAATTTAAGGTAATTCCCCCTTGTCTTACCACTACACCTACTTGTGAAAAGTCTCTCTAGTTCTCTTTTAAGCCCTCATTAGGTACTGGAAGGCTTCTGTAAGATCTCCTAGAGCCTTGTCTTCTCCAGACTGATTATTATGATGAAGATATTACTCCAAACAAGGTATTTGTTGCAACCAAATCCAGTGTTGACATTTCCTTTGTGCTGTCAGCAGGCCTGCAGGCCAGTTTCTTTGTTTGCTGAACAMGCCTAGACAGGTCAAAGCAGATACTTGGATGCAGCATGGTCAGCCATCCCATGCAGAATTCAGAGCGTGTTAGGATTTGTGCTTTGCTCTTCTGTTGAGAGCTAGCTCCCACCTAGATCTTGCACAATGTTGCCAGGGCTTGTATGACCAAAGCATTGTATGTCTGGATGGGAACATCATCACTGAAAGGTGTAATTTGGCCAGAGTATGAYCTGCCCACACTAAATCCTGAAGACTACATAAAAGCTTAGCTGTGGGTGTGTATCCTTCCCAAAGCCTCTGCATAAGGCACTGCCATGCTCTGCAGCAATATCTCCTCATCTACAGTGACTTTTATTAGTGACATGTTATTAGCACTGCATCATTTTATTGGTCCAGACAATGTGGTGACTTAAAATGTTAGCCTGACTATTCAGTCAGTGCTGAACTGGAACTTCTGAGGGAAATAGGAGGAGGTCTCTTGGTGGATCAGCAGCAGCAGGAGCAAGCACAGAGGGCAGGCAGAGGGCAGATGAATYCAAAAAGGGCATAACCCACATCCATGGCCAGTAGGAGTTTAAAAACTCCAGCTGACCAGGTCTGACTCAGTTAAATGAAAATKCAGTTTTACACAGTAAATAATTAATTCCATATGCTTGCTACTTCATGTTCTCATCTTTGCCTTAGCTAAATCATGTCTCACTTTAAAAAGTAAACAGAGTAAAGCTAAATGTCAGAAAAGCATTTCCAGATGAGTGATACAATTATTAACGAGCAAGTAATCAAACCATCAGATAATATACAATTCAGAGCATACCTCTGACATTTTGACTAAGAGTATAAACAGTGCAATTAAATCAATGCACTTTCCTAATAGAGTTCTTGCTTCAGAATTCTGCACRGGTAAGGTTAACTTGTTATGATTTAATTAAAAATTTTTAAATTACACTTGATCACTGCTATCTGTTTCTGCAGAAAATCATTAATACTTTTTTAGTGAAACTGGCTATCTATCATGAAGATTATCCTATCTTTATAATAAAACTTTTAATAGAAATTTGTATGTATTATAAATTCCAGAGGTAAAATTATATAAAGGTATAATAAAGAGACAATATATAGAGACATTTTAAACAAGTCTAGATGTTAAATAGCCTCAAAGATATTTTATTCTCAAGATAAATAGAGGAATTTTTGCATCAGGTTCATAAACACAATTTATATCTCTCCTTTATGTAGAGAAGTCACAAAATATGAATCACTGACAACTAAATATGTTTGGTAACACGCCTTGACATCACCAATAATAAAGATTAAATTAAATTGCAAAACTCTTATAACATTAATGAAATTCAGATTTCACAATTATACATTGTCTTAAAATGTCAGAATGTTAATAAAGTCCAAGGGATTTAAATACCCATTTCAGTTTTTCCTCTCCATAGACTCAGTTTTATTTTTCTGTCATCTGGCAGCTGAACAAATTGGAACATTACAAAAGTACCTCAGAAAAATGTGTCATTCTTGTACAATTACTCTTATGCAGTATTGCTAAAAGCCATGGGTGCAGTTACTCAGATGCAATCCACTGAAATCATATATCAAACTCATTAATCCAGTATTTTAGAGTAAAATTACTCAATAAGACAGCTGRTTTTGAAATGATGAGCTGGTATTTTCCTTCTCAACTAGAGYTGCWCCAACTTAGTGGAGATGGCTTAATMTTRCTCTCTTSAGTAGCTGGGTACATTCAATCTTCYTGATRTTTCTCAAGTGAAGTTTCTCAAGGAAATTTTATTGTAAGTCTGAGTGGCCTGATGGGGGATGGAAAACAATAATAGAAAAAACTGGCTATGACACATGGTAAATTGAGAAAGTGAATACATTTCCCTGTTTTCCAAATGCTTTGAAAATGCATARTTTCAAAATAGGTATGCCTAAAAACTACAATTAAACAAATCAAAGCATGATTAARCCTGAAGCAGAGTGGAGTCTTTGCCTTTAATACCCTTTAGAACAGTTTGATAGTGTTACAATAACTGAAACATGATATTCCCCTAGGAAGAATATGTTGTCAGYAGACAGGTAAGTACCATGGCTCTTCTTCCTTCTGGCAGCTCCTGTGTGCACTATGTTAATCCACTCCTCTGCCTTTTCAGAATTTTATCTGAAAAAAYAATCACAAACTSAGAYTCAGGAATCCTGTGGGACCARGATAGGGTTATTTGTTGAAAAATATTCAGGGTCTGTAGTATGTCACTTCTGTAGTGACAACAATAGAATTAATAATTGAGGCTGGTGAGCAGGAAGATGTGAGTAAACATTTGAAATGGACTTGGGTTGAGGTTCATGTCAGTGATCAATGTGCTGTTCATCACATCAGGGTAAAGCTGTCATTGCTGATGCTGTGTTCAGATGCTGCAATAATTAAAATGCCACAGATAAACTGATACAATAAACAAAGTGGTGCAGACACATTAGATCCCTTTTTGATGGGTATAATTGATGTTTGCTTGTTAAAGGGAAAGGGGAACATCCTTACTGAAAAAGGAAACATGGCTTATTCTTTTGAGACTTCCTCTGATAAAAGTTTAGTGAAAGTAGTTGGTTTTTTATCCCCATGTTTTCCCTTGTTCTCTATTAACATGTATTTCAGTAAGGATGTGATAATACAGTATGAGCCTTTCATCAAAAAAGGAAATTATTTTAGTTGAAGCATCACCTCRATGCTGATGCTGTGTTTGATCTCTGTGTAGATTCAGCAATTTTGGGRAAGAACTCCATTACATTAAAGGGRCACACAAACTCTGACACCACTAASAGCAGCCTGAAAGAGGATTCTGAGRAYCYTAAAGGGGTGTGTGATKTTGGCATAGGAATGATTGGTGTGGAGGCCAGTAAGCCAAGGTAAAGGACAGATGTCTATTTGTTCTGCAGTGCTGACACAGTGCTATAGATGATACACCAATCCAGAATGCAACTTGTAGTTTAATGACCTCCATGACTGTTTTGAATGATTTTAGGAATCATTGCTGTATCTTTGTAGTCCAACCACAGGTAGCCTAAAGCTATTTCAGCTCTCTGATGCATGCTCAATTGTCATGTTCTTTATTATGCCTGTGGGCACACAATACAGATTGTCTCCTCTTTTTCTGAGGGAAAAAAGGGACCTAAATTTAATGCAGACTGGCTATATTTCAATTATGGGCAGACTTCAGCTGAAGCAAATCACTCTTCTTGACATGCCATCAGAGTCACAGATGACTGACCTTCAGGGTACAGTGCAAGAGATATCTGTTGTATTGAGCAGYTGATTGACTAGTTATGGATTTTTTCCTTGGTTCTGTTTTTGCCAACAGCATATCTAATTTGGGTTTTAATCTTTTTATTCAATGCCTTAGCAGTCCACTTGAAGAACTAACATATGAAACATATATCTTTTATGTCTGTTGTTTGTAATTAATCATCAGTGATTATGATGTGTAATTATCTATTCCATTTAATCCAGTATCAGTAATGGATGTATATTAAAGTTACCTCAGCCATCTGCATATTTTTCCTGCCAACTGCTATTCAGAGACCAGCTTTTGAAGGCGTTTTTGAGCAGAGAAAGATGGCCATCTGCTAATCTTGACCATGCACATATTTTAAAATGTGTTGGTTTGATTATGTAATGGAATTGTAAATAGGGAACTTGATATATGCAGTTGAAGACTGTGTTATTAGTTTGTTGGTAAATAACTACTACTTAATAATTTCTTACCATTTTCTGTTTCTAAATCTTAGGAGATTTCCCATTTCTTATTTAGATATTTTTGAAGCTTCTGAAACTGTTTACTATTCAAGGCAGGATGTTTTAGAAAGTGTACTCTGTACCCTGATGAAYAGAGCAATTATTCCTCTGTATATTATTCTAATCCCTTTAACAGTTTATTATTTTCAATTTTAAAAAATGCTGTATGTATTTATGCTTAAGAGTATATTTTCACACTATTTTCATTGTCCATTTAAGTAGTAGTAACYAGTCAGCATGTAAGGAGTTCACTTTGAAGTCCATGTTAGATATCATTATTCATCTTTAGACCCCACCTTCCTCCTGAGCCTCAAAAGAGTCCACATGAGTAAGGATCTGGCTTCATAGCACATAAARAYAGTAGTGGGAAYAAYCTGTAATRTCCTMTRGCATTTCCCYGCACTGTCTGAACATCATAGAAAAAAACATGTCTCTTCTGTCAAGTGATGCAAATTCAGTAAACTCTTTTTCTTCAAAACAATACTAATCTGACCTTTTACAATTTCTTCTTCTTACTGTGACTCCTTTTCAGTCCTGTTCTTAAAATCTCTCATTGTTCAGGCAAGACYTACAACTTTYAYTCATAGRAAACTCTTTATGAGGGGATTTGGTGCAGGCAATAATGGATTCCCAGCCTACTTCATTGGGTTTGTTTTGTTTTACATGAAACTAATTTATTTATCTCTTCACTTACTGAAATCTGAACTGATTCAATGTTGAAATTGAATTTTCACTACACTGAGTCCAGTGGCCCTTTCTTTGACTCTTCATTCTGATTAAATGTGGACTTTACATAGAAATATCTGGCTATTTCCAGCTACTAGAAAAAGACAGAATTAAATGTATAAATAAAATTTACCTGTAACCCATTTATAAATGCAGTAAAAAAGTAGTTTTTTCAAGTAACTGATTTATCCTTGTGGAAAGAAAAATACAGAAAACATTCTTAAAGAAAGAATGGTTTTGAAAATTAAAGCTTAGCAAGATATTAAATAATTTTAAAATGTTTATGCAAAATGGTTCTGTATTTCTGAATTAACTACCAGGTTTTTTTACATCAAAAAACATTTTTTCCATTTGGCAAAAACTTTTCATTGAAACATTTTACCTAACATTTTTTCCTGCAGTAATGAAAACTAATAATTAAAAAAAATCTTATATGTAAATGTCAGATACTGTATAGATACTTTAATACCTGATTTCTGAAATATCATCCAATAATCAAAGAAGTTACTCTTCATTTTCTAATGTGTTAATCAAGTGTTAATAAAACCCACATATTGCAAGAGTCACAATATAATGCTAGACTTTTAATTCAGGAAAGACAGAAAATTAGATAAAACTATGATCACAGAACACGTTTATGTTTGCTTTATTTTTCACATATTGAATGCGAATGTGAAATATTCCCTAATAGTTGGAAATATTTGCTGACTAAATCAACCTTATCAAGGAGCTAGAATTCTGTCAGAATTCTCCCAATTCTCTGAGTTATAAACTACAGGTGCTGTGAGGGATTTACTGTGTCTGTTTAATGTAATCATGTGGTTTGTCTTACTGTACACATCTCTTTTATTAGAATCAGCAATTCAAACATAGGTTTCCATGGATGATCATGCTTACTAATTTTAACTCTTTATCCTTTCTATGGAAGGATTGTACTCTAATTTATTCACTCTTTTTTCCTCCTCCTGTAATTAMATGCTGTAACTTTGTAATTTTTATAAAGTAGGCAAAACACCAATAAAAATACTGTTTTTAAAGTGTGCTTGAGGGTAAACATCTGGACTGTTAAAGGTACACAGATATTTTTCTTTTTCCTTTCCAGTGTGTTACAATTYCAATGTTTTCCTTCCACTGGCTTTGACTAATCTTTTTATAGTATAGCATGCATGGAGCCGCCGATGCAATCTAAAACAGCATGTGACAAGTAGCAAACAGCCCATCTAATTTTAACCTTCTCTGCCTGCATACATGTTTTTTGTCCTTGAAGCATTAAAATTGCTCATCTGCCTGCAGCTGAGGCCTAAACTAAGCACTGGAGTMATGTAAATCTGTAAGAAAGCATGTTCAGTTTTTAAAGCTAGACAGAAACAGCTTGGATGTGGGGGCAAAAATAAACTTAATAAAGCCTTCATGGAGGTCTACTGCATGGTTAGACAATAGGAATTTTCCTCTACATGCAGTGTGCTGTTCCTCATACTGAGAGCATTTAAAGGAAGATTTGATTTCTGGTGATATTTCTGTTCCCAGTTCTGATATTCATGTTTCTGTTGGCCTCTGCTCTTCAGCACAAATATTCTCTCTGTTTTATGACAGTACCTAAAATCAGAGGTACAATGCAATGTCAAGAAAAACAAAGATTCCTTTGGCAATATTGCCATGTTTTCAGGAAAATGCATTTAAAGGAAAAGCAAGAAGAGGGGAAAATAATGAAYCTGAAGGGTGTAAAAGGGAAATGAAACAGTGAAGAAAGGGCAACATTTTATGAGAAATATTTATACTAGAAACGTTGTTGTCTAGTTGACAGTTATTCTCTGGAAGTCTAATTATRCAAGAAAATCAAGACTAAGAACATGACAAAACCACATTTTTTTTTAATATTTAAAAAAAGCATAGTCTGGACTATGAAAAATGCTGATGTCTGAGAAATCAGAGCTCAGAGMCACAGAAGAAATTTTTATAATGCCACTTCTAATAATATTTGATGTAAGATAAAGGCATGATTCTAGTAAACATCTTCTGTACCTGCACACTGGAATGGGACTTAGATGGAAAGACTACTAGCAGCCAGATCCAAACAGTTTTAGGTAATGAGGAGCCCACTTTAGTCTACAAAAGCAACTGTAGGAGCCCCAAGAATTATTCTGGTAAAAACATGCGTGCCCAAAGACTTTAGGACAAATAAAAGCATTAATGGGGATTAGCTACACCTTGATTTTAATTCTCCCAGCTTTCATTAACCCCATTTTCAGCCTGTAGGTATTTATGTAGATCCTAAAAACAGGACTGGAAGAAACCAGCAGGCTAAGAAAGAGGCCACCTGGGGTAGGAGGAAGGTACCAAGACTTRGGAAAAAAACCCTGGCAATGCTTTGGAAGGACTTTCAGATGAGTCATGCAGACTCTTACTGAGTTTTAGGTGTGGAGTACCACAGGGGGTTGAATGAAGGTCTTTAGGATGGATATCTAGGCACTCATGGATCCTAGCAGAAAATTTAGTCTTTTAGGCAGAAAACACACTGAAGCAAAGGAGGGGTTCAGATGGTTCTGTTGAGTGAGTTTTCACTTAAACCATCTAAAGCTCCTTCATGTTTCAGATTCAARCCCCCATTCCTTTACTGCTCTGTGCTTCATGTAATCATTTCATGTTTTCCAAATGGCTTATTAATGTCTAGCAGTGCCTCGGAGCCAAAACAGTTGGTTCTTATAAATCAAAATTAATATTAAATTGAAAGAACACTGTTAAGTCAATTGCTTTACTTTCTTGCATACTTTAAACTACAGGGATACATTACAACTCTGATGGATCTGTTTATTATTTTGAGCTGCCTTGTAAAAACAATAAACCAAAACCCAAACCACTTCTTCACTACCACCAGAAAACCCTGGAGCTTTTAAGACAGAAGGGTTTTTTTTTTGTATTCTTGAGATCACTAATGTTCCCCTCACCATGCTTAGTTTCATTGTAGTAACAGCTCAGATTACAGATTTCTACAGATTTCTAATTTCTACAGATGGATGAAAAAGAAAGAAGCCAGCTGGTATTTCAGATAAACCATCCATATGAAAGGTAGCAAGTCTAAGAACAGTTGAAAGTAATTTTAGGTAATATTTTGGCTATTGGGTCTGGTACTTCAGCAACTTAAACTGACATCAGGTTTGGGCTGTTATATTCCTACTTTCCTCTCCCAAAGTCTTAAATAGCCTTCACCCCACACCTGCAGGGCTAGCTCCTTCTGCTACCATGGGAAGCTCATCCCAGGAAGAAAACGAGCATGGAATTAATCTTATTAAATATAAAGAAAATGGTTTCCTATTGGTTCCTTATAGAACTTTATATCATTTATATCCAATAAGTGGTTTGCCAGGGCAGCAGAGGCTGGGAGGAAAGCCCTGAGCAGCTGAGGCTGATGCTCACATAAACTGGCATAAAAACCCATGCTATCTGCTTTAGCAGTTCTCAGATTTTGCACTGGTATTTCMGACCTGCTGCAAAGGTGATCCATGTTATCATCCACAAGCTGGAAAAAACCCTGGGTTTTGTAATGCCTGATGGTGGTGAAGCAAGTGGAGTTGGTTACTCATGTCTTTAAATTAAACAAGTATCAGCCTGATCTGGCCTCACTAGGGAAAAGAAGTCAAATTAAAAACTGTCAACCAGACTGAAGTAAAAGCAAAAAAAAAAAAAAAAAAAAAAAAAAAGAGGAGGCTTTCACTCATCTTCTTCACAGTCAGAAATCTCGCACAGTATACACAACAATAATGTGTAAAATTTTCAAGGTCACTTGTGCCCTTTTTTTCTTTTTTATCAGCTTAAAAGATGCATCCTGATTACCAAAGAAGATGTGTCCACTTTACTTTTCTTATTAGAAATCTCGTGTTCAGTTTCTTTTAAAGGAGTTCATGTAACACCCATCAAAAGAATATCTGCATTTGTCACAAAGACTTTCGTGATCCAGTGGATTCAAATACATAGAATTTCTGGGGAGAACCAGAGCTCTCTTCAGGCACAAAGAGTATTTACCTAAATAAGGTTACCTAAAGCTGTTTATCATGATCAACCACATCCAGCTGACAGTCAAGGGAAAATTCAGTGATCTCTGAAAGTGTGGCATAGATGGAAACACAAGCACAAGAAGGTCAGAGGTGAGTATGAGCATTATGAACACTTTACAKAGGGTCTTGTCTGGTAGAAAAGACCAAAAGCAATGATTGTTCTWGACAACAGTGGCTCCATATCAGCAACTTTGTGTCTTCTCTTCATTGGGAAWCCTCAAGTCAGTGGAACTCTYCTGCAGAAGAGTAGGGAAAAGGGAYGCTTATGAATARWGGATACAGCCAGCTAACACAGAGAAGCTGGCTCTACTGGAAATTWARGGCATCYCAGCAAAGGAAACCTTTCAATTGAYTTTRATCATGTTTTGGGACCATAAATTGCTTAAACAGTCTGAATTACAGAAAATACTGCTAGTCACACTCAGCATTGGATTGAGACTCTGGTTGCTACCTCCTCTATACCTCAACAGTGTTACTTTTGGCCAGTGCCAAAACTACAGCAGAATTTAAAATGCTCTRTGCAGCACCCTAACACCAGAGATTTGGGGCTGTTCTTACTTTCTTATTTTGTTTAATAATTGACTTGTRCAGTGAAGAGTGTAATTTTATGGAATCTTTTATCAATTTATTTCCTGATGAAGAATTGATAAGTATCCAGATTATGTCTCTGGGGGCATTCAGTGTGCAAGTCAGTCTGCAAGGGAAACTTGGCCCTTGGCTCTACTGCCACAGGGCACAGCACCATCCCAGCCAAGATACTTTACACCATCCTCACTCCTTCAGCTGGATGAGCTAATGGAGCACAGCATCATTCTGGCACTTTCTGGGATCAGCAGCTTTACTGTTCATGCATGTTCTTGGTACTGTACAGGCACAGCAGGATCAACCTTCCCTGGAAATGTCTGACTCTCTGAGCAATGTGAAACACATTGAATCCAAGGTGAAAAACAGATGAGGGTTTTAGGAAGCATGGATTGTCCCCCTTCAGAGTAGCAGCAGAAAACCAAATACGTAACATGTGCTGGTGCAGGTTGAGGCTTCATGTGGCACTTGGGCTTCATGTGGCATCCTGGCATCTGCTTCTCATCTGCACCACTTCCTGCCCAGGTGACATGGACATGGTGCCAGTGTCYCATTGTCAACCTCCAGGGAGCATCACCAGCATAAGCTCTGCTGATCTGACCTTGGAAAGTTATGGATATARGGCTCCCTCTTCAATAATTGGAAGAAGAAGTGGAATATTAATCCTGCAAGGAGGACAAGAAGGCTAGAAATTCACCTTACTTCTGCTTTATACATCTTCAGGGAATCCAGAATCCTGCTGGACCATATATCCATGAATATTCATCTTGAGTTTCATAACATGAGTGCAGATCCACTCTCTGCTCCCAAAAGCATATGTGCAGTTTGGCATCATTTAGGATCATGATTTCTGGAAAATAGTTGTAGCATAGCTTGGGCTGGTATACCCCAGCTCTGTGCATAGTGAGTGATGAGATCTGGGATGCTTCAGTATGAGAAAGTAGAAAAATATGTGGGTGAACATACCTTACAGTTTCAGTAGCCTCAATAATCATAAATACAATACATATCTAACACTCCAGAWATAATTGCTTTGTACCTTTCTTAAGAGCATGTAAGAAAAATCTTGTCCTAGTTGGTCAGTCTCAGATACCTCCTGCAGCTGACAAACATACATGTTTTCTTTTCTCTTTTTCTGAGATTTTCATTTCAAAGACTCAGTCATTAATACATCCATTTCTAGCTCTGTGTTTTATACATCTTTGATCTTTACCAAAGCACATCCAGGGGTGAAAGACTGGACTTACAATATTCAATTACTAAACAGTTTACATTTATACCTCAAGACCTGCCATGGGAGTCCAAATGAGGCATCTCTAAGCTGACTGGCCATGATCCTCCCTTGATTCAAGCACAGGGGATTCAGAAGACTGACTGCTGCATCCTTGTTTCTTTTAGCTCAGATACAGACTTGACTAGCAGCAACAAGCTTTTATAGTGAAAGTATCTGGATTTTGTAACATTTTGTGACTCAYTTATTCTATGTATCTTTTAAAGAAATTACATCAGACACATTCATAAAGTGCTGTCCCTCTTGGGGGTGGGGTGGTTAGGCTGACACACTTTGCACCTCCAGGACTGTTGGGGTCAGGGTCGGTGTGACACAGCACAGCCAAAAGCAGAATGCAAGTCTGGCCATGGGCACTTGGATGGGAGAGACAGTTTCTCTGTCATGCTCTCATCTCAAAGGTGGACTAGTTCCAAACAGAAGCACTGAGTTGCCACACATCACTTATGAAAAATTAATCCTCCCAWTTGCTGTCCTTACTTAAATGCTACCTGTGTAGCTTTCACAGKGGCACATCCTCCTCCTGCTCAGTCTGTGAGATGTGAGGAGGTGATGGAAGGCAGAATGCATGGTTAAAGAGATTTTCAGTTCATAGGGTGAAAAACCTTCATGACATAAGCACAGACAATAAGAGAGCTGAAAGATAATTATGTGTTATCTCATGATTCATGTGATTTGGTTTCTATGGATTTTTCYAATCCTTGTAAGAGAAAGCTTTGAATTTTTTTTGTAAGCTTCTTCATGATTTTTTCATTTTACATGGCAATCAAAGCAGTAAATGAGAGGATGTCATCTGTGTTTGACTTATGATGTTGTAACAAAGCATAAAAATGTGCATGATTCTAGCAATCAGTGACTCAATAGCTTTCATGAGCACAACTCTTGTATCTGTGCTATGGTGTATTAGAACACATTAGGTATAAAAAACCACATTAGGTGTATCGGAATAAAAAGACTTGCAAGAATAAAATCAAATAGATGACTAATGAAGATAAAACAGTTAAGCAATTTGAATTTCTAATAGTCAATAAAGTAGTTAAGATGACTATTGTAGAGGTGTGTTTCTTGTTGGATGACTTACYGTGTTTTACTTACCCAGGCATGTTACTTTATCTATACATCTGTACACAAAAGAAGCAGCAAAGACTCTTAGATACTTGGTTGTAAGAAATAAATATGAAAGAAGAAAAATTTTAGGTAGGTATTTTCATTTTTTTAGAATTATTGTTATTGATTTATCTGGAAGACAAAGAAGATATAATCTTGACTTGTGCACATCAAAGTTATTCAAAAAKGCTGTTGCAAAAATCTACATGTTTTATAACCAAAAAGCTTGCATTTACACGTTAATAGTCTGTTTTTGTCCAAAACTCCTGAATATATTTAGCAGGGAATCCAGCATGACTGGGAGCCAGTTTGGTTGAAAGCAGAGCACATCACTGAGGCTGAAGTGTACAGAAGGTGGTAGTGGGGCCAGGCTGTGTGGGAGGAGTACAGAGCCATTGCTCAGGCATGCAGGGAAAAGCTAAAGCTCAGCTGGATTTAAACCTGGTGAGAAATGTAAAAAACATTTGCTGTAGGTACCTTGTCAGCAAGACTGACTGCTGAATGGGGTGGTTGAAAAAGTACATGAAAACCACAAATAAGTACTTTCTTCACCTCAATCTTTGTGGAGCAGGTATTTCCCCAGACATCTCTAGGTCTCGGCTGAATGATTGAGAGACACACTACCATACCAAAAGAGAATCTCGTTATGGCCTACTTAAGCACTTTGGATGTGAAGGTACCCACAGGTGCAGACTGCATGCTGAGGGARCTGGCTGACTGTGTTGTAAAACCAGGCTCCATCAGTGATGGCTGAAAGACAGTGATGGTTAGGGGAGTTTCCCAGTGATGGGAAAAAGGCACTTTCATATGTGCACAAAGGAAGATCTATCTACAGGACAACTACAGGACTCTTGGCCCCAAGTCAGTTCCTGGGAAAGTTTATGGAGCAAATTAACTTGGAAGCCATTTCCAAGTGCATGAAGGCCCAGAAAGGGGCTGTGAATGGTTGTAATGGATTTACAAACAACAAATCATGCCTGGTTAGCACGAGTATCTTCTGTGATGAAATGGCTGGCCTTGTGAACAACGGGAGAGCAGTAGATGTCATTGACCTTGACTTAAGCAAGATTTTTGCCACATTCTCTGATAGCATCTTACCAGACAGACTGAGGAGGTTTCTTCCAGACAGGTAGACTGTAACATGGGTGCAGAAATGAGCTCATGCTCAATGTTTGTAGTAAACATGATGTCTAATCATTAATGGTGTTTCCCAGGGACTGATGSTGGGGTCAAAAGTGTTCAACATTGACATCTATTGATGACTGGGATGATAGGGTGGATCACACMCTCAAGAAATTGGCAGATAGCACCCAAATGGGAGGAGCAGTCTGTGTGCTGGAGGRCAGGGTTACCTTGAAGAGGAATGTTGCTAGTCTGGAGACCTCATAAAGAGAAACCTCAGGAAGCTCACCAARAATTAATGCAGTGTCTTGCACCCAGGATGTTAAAATATTGTTCAGTCTTGCAACTGGGACACTGACTGGGTGGAAAATAAGTGCAGAAGGGGACCTCACTGACAAGAGGTTGAGCTGGAGTCAGAAGTTAACCCATGGGATGAAGATGTGCTGGCCAGAGCATGGAGGGCAAGTGTGGGATCACATTCTTCCACTCCTTCTCTGGCTGCTTCTGGGGCACTGGGTGTTGTTCTCTTTTACAGTTTTTACTTGCTTCAGCTTTCCTTGTAGTTCTTTCTAATCTGTATTAGAAGCACCAGGCAAGCCTTGAACATTGTGATTCATTTGACATACCTACTGGAAGTTTTCTGTTGGAAGTTAAAAATACAATAATAACCACAGATTAGGAAGGTACCTGATACTGGTCAGGAAACAGTCCACAAAATCTGACAGCTGCTGTTCCTCTGATTGAGGGGAAGGATGGGAAATCTCTGCCTTTCCAGCATTGGCATGGATGTGCTCTTTACCTCAGAAAGGCAGGCTTTCTAATGTGTTTGTGKTTTAAACATAAATTTGCTGATTAAAAATAAAAGCACTGTGAGGAAATCTGGCTGAGGAACGTAGGTGTGTGCTGTTGCAGAAGTGAAAGCAGCCCTGTGATGCWGCCATCCTATTCTGGCACCTGGGACAATTCTCTGGGCATGGAGTGGCAGAGAGTCCCCAGGGGTCTGGCAGGGAAGGGTCTGGCAACCAGGAGCCACCCCACTGCCCTGGCCAGGAGCAGCAGGGAACTGAGGCAGCCCCAGCCCCAGGCATCTCCGTGGGGATGGGCTGTGGCCAGGCCAGGAGGGTGTGGGGGCTGGAGACCAGCCCTGCCACAGCATCACTGGAGCAAGGAATGGCTCCAGGGGGCTGGCATGGGCAGGGACACCCAGGGAGGTGGGCAGGGACAGTCAGGCCATTACTGCTCTCAGGACCATGACTCTTTCATTGCACCAATTTTCCATTTAAAAAAAAAAAAGTTGTTGAAGTTTCTTCTTACTGGAAAATTTCTTCCTGCTGGTAACTTTGAATGATTTCATCTTGTAACAAGCATTGACCATTCAAAATTTTCTGCCGAGGTTGTTTGTATAATTTGTCTYCTCTTTCTTGGATGAAAACCTTGTTTATTTAAATGTTTGAGACAGTATATCTCTTGTCAGATTACATGTGAAATGCTGTATATCTTAACACACTCTAGGTAGTAATTTTTTGGTACCTTCGTTATCTGAGTTCATATTATGAACTCTATAGCAAGGTGGTGGGTTGTTTTGGTTTTTTGTTTTTGTTTTTGGGTTTCTTTTGTTTTGTCTTTTTTGTTTGGAATTTTTGGGGTTTTTTTTGTTTGTTTTGCTTTGTTTTTGTGGGGTTTTGTTTGTTTGTTTGTGGGGTTTTTTTTCCTTTTCCCTAAGCAAAGAAGCTATTTGTGTTATTTATTTTAATTGGGAAGTAAATTTGGCCAGCTGTCATACACAAGTCTTTAGCTTATGCAACCCAAAAAGAAATGACTCACATGACACCCACTTTTCTAACAGAAAAAAAGATTATGAAAACAAGATAATGCMTTCTTGAATAGCTACTTAAAAGTCAGAAACTCTTCATTAATTTAGTGAGATGAAAGTTTCTCATGAGMAACRTTATTTGGAATTATTTGAAACACAKTTTGAATGTTGAAAATAGAAAAAGTTGCTCTTTTGAATACAGTTTAAATGGCGAAAGTTTATTGAAAAATTTACCCTCATAACTTCTCTTAGCTACCACTTTCATAAATTATATGCACAGATATTATAATAATTATTGATATTATAATAATATAATAATTATTACAATGCACATATAATCAACTGCATCAATTATCAGTAATATGGCAAAGATGATCTGTCTTTCTACAGTCCTTCTACACATATTTTCAGGTATTTCTGATATGTTCAAATTAGACTTTTCTATTTATTAAGGGAAAAAAGAGATTAGAAGTCTAGAGTAGCCAATAAATGGTTTTCTGTCTTACCCTCAGCTTTACAGCTTTTATCTTCCTGTCTTCACGTGAGACCAAGATTTTTRGATTTTTGTTCCTTCAAGAACAAAATTGTGCAAAGCCACCAGCAACAACATAAACTTTTTTTAAGGAAAGCTAATCATAAGAACTTCTAAATGAATTGTTTTATTTTTTTCATTTCTGGATTCTCAAAATCTCRAATCAGTRCTCTCTAAGCAATGATGTTACTTGCAGAGTTACAGAGTTACTTGCRAAATAACAATACCAGTTTAATTTTAGCTAATGACTGAAATTAACAATGGAAATCTATTACCCAAAAATGTATTTAATCACTTAAATACTAACAAGACAAAAATCTTACTAAACCTTTTCTATTTCCAATATATTATGTATTTTTAGTGAGCATTACATTTTGTACTTAAATTATTGTGTCCAGGTATGTGCATTTCTATGAATTCCATGCATTTTCAAGAGGAAAATGGTGAGCTGCCACAATAAACTCAYGTAGGAGGAACCTGGCTGCCTGTCAATTTTGGTTTAAATAGCCAACAGGGATGTGACACTCCTGATAGAGACAGGAACAGATGCTGGAGATCCACAAAAATCTGGTGTACAGTGACAGACTCCATCCTGGCACACAGGAATATTTCAAGAGCAGCAACAGGCCAAGGAGGAAGTGCAGCACCCTCCAGCCTGGGAATGAGACTTCCCTCCCTTGCAACTACATCAGCTTTGAGCTTCYGCTGCACAGGGCATGCCTGGAAATGCTTGATTCATTAGGCAGTGCTGACAAAACACTTGGACATCCTGCACTCTCCTGAGGGCTACCAGCTCCCCAAAACACACTTCATTGCATCCCTCACTGTGTCAGGACAAGTCTCCTAACACACATCTAACATGTGGCTGTGTTCCCAGTTCACTCAGGCAGCTTAGTTAACTGTGCTTTACTTGTCTGCTGTGCAAAGCAGTGGAGGAATTTCCAACCAAGGCAGTGAATTCAAATAATAACTGGTGTAGTGTGGAACATTGCATTGAATGAACTTGTGCATCTTGACTGTGACTCATAGCCAGCCTTCTTGTACGTCATGCATAAATCATCTTTTCATAGCTTTGCAAAGTCACCATGCAAAGGAGAGCAAGAAAATGTGAGCAGACAGGCTTTTGCATGAAGATTATCAYGCCCAGAATGGACAGAGCCAGAGAAAAGCCAAGCTTTGCATGAAACTGCACAGTCTGAYCTTCTCACTTCTGCTTCTGCTTGTTCCTGCAGAACATGTTCCTTCTTTAGCTGRCAGCAAGTATCAGAGRGAGACATAGCAGGACAACTTACTCCTAATTAAGCTATAAATCAGGCTGTACAACAAAARGCAGGTAGCTTGTTATATTTTTAAGGTTTTCTTCATATCCAGACAGAAKGGAAAGTGYTTTCTTYTAAAATCAGMACTGGGAGTTTTATCTCATTGTGTGGCMTTTGGCCTTGCCCAAGATTTTGAAGCGGCACCTCCCTTCTTCCCACCCCAGGTGATTGCTGCTGTATCACTTCTTGGCAGTACCTGTGCCCCTGTGCCCCTGGGACACAGTACCTGTGTCCCAGCTCATCTCCTTGTCTGCATGACTCAACAGCAATTACTCTGAGTTTTGACATGGGGCTTTGGCACAGGAATGAATCATTACTTAATAGATGAGCTGTCTGTTTCTTGCATATGGCTTTAGTGAGCCATTGTTTCCTGTTATCCTAGATTTCTAAATGTGTCTCCTTTCACCTGCACAAATCTGCCATTGCTAACAACACAATTTTGTTAGTGCTAGCAACACGACTTCATGTCGGTTGTTTCCTGCACAGCCATGCAGCCACACCTATTCATGTGCATGCATTTGTGCATGATGTGGTGTGGCCTGGTAGCCTGATAGAGGCAGAGGAAGTGTGGGCGTCGTGGAGGAACTAAAAATGCTGGTGGTGTAGGGATGAGGAGTTGTGYTCACCTTCTTCATATTCTTATCTTGCTTTTCTGTGTTGCATTTTCTTAAGCAGTGTCTTGCACAGAATGTAATATTTTAAAGAGAAAAGAAAAATGCTGATATAAAAAGGTTTCTGTACTTTCCACCAACATAATGACTGAACTGGAACATCCACATTGAGGTATTCTAAAGTAACAATTCAGGCCAGAAAGGTCTTTTCTCTTGGGGAAAAAAAGCTCATTTTTTGACTTTTATAGTACATYGAGTGTTCTACTGTTATTGCCTCAGTTTTTCATATATTCCATATGAAATATGTCATTCATATAGTCCAATGTCATTCCATTCTATTCTCAAATATCATTCATATATTCCAAATGAAAGAAGCCTTGTGCAAGTTCAGAATGACTGCACGGAAATATCACATTAACGGTAAAAAATAGACAGTAGTTATGTCCATGTTGTCTTTTTAAGGAGAGCAATAACTTGAAATATGTTTTGCAGAAAGCCTTAGCTCAGGTGCATCCATTGTCAGCCATCTCTTGCCACATGCACTATGAAATCCTTATAAGRAAGGTCAATATGCTCACCCACATACCCACCAGCCACGTGCCACTAACTCTGCAGCAATTGGAGACAAACAATGGGGGATTTTCCCTGGCAGAGGGAGCAGGGGCCATGCCAACATATCAGGAAGAAAGGTCCTTGGGCTCTTTCCAGYCTGGGTAAGCTGGGACTCACTCTCCCTTTGTCTGCTTCTGTTTCCTCAATAGCATCACCTTAGAGTGCAGTTGAAGGAGGAGAGAGCAGCTTTTACAAGGCTGTGCTCATTTGTCAAGCAGGTTAGATGTAGGTACCAAACACTTCTGAGGGGTCTCAGTGGTTCTCCCTAACTGTAATGGCGAATTTTGAAAAGATGGGAAATGTTTATGAAGGGGGTAAAAAGGTGCTTCCAGATTTGGTGAGGTAAAAGGTGCAGACTGTGTATGCATTTTAACTTAAAGAGGCTTAGGCAAATTTTGGACTGACACAGCAGAGTTGGGCAAGGGACAACATTTCTTCCTGTTTCTGGGGTCCTACAAAGATCCTCAAGAGTAGGGAAGGTGGGAGAATCCCCACAGCTTGCAGCTGGCAAATATCCTATCCTTAAAAGTCTACTTCTTCTTGTCTCTTCTTATTCATGTCCTTTAGAACTTCAACTTTTCAATTCTTATTCACATGGAAGCCTTAAATCAGATTATTTTTGTCACTTTCCTCTGAACTCTTTTAATTTCTTGATTAAAATGCAACCARTCATTTTATGAAGAAAGATCCTTGTGTTACTAACAGTGTGCAGTTGTTGCCACAGGTTCATGGGAAAAAAAAAAGAAAAATGAGGTCTATAATTATTCAAATGAGAAGATAGGTTTCCCTATGTAGCAGTTTTATTTCAAWACACTGCCAAATAAAATGGTAATTTACTGCTGTGTAAGGCATGCTAAACATTTCAGCTACAAATTCTGTAATAATTTGGTCAGCAATTTCAAGAAATCTAGCTCCCAGGCCCACTGTCTCAGAATTTATCACTCAGATTAATTGATCTCTCCTTACTGTGGAGAAGCTTAGATATTAGACACTTAACAAACAAGCTTGGGGAAAAAAAATCTCTTTTTTGGAACCTAAGTGTTCTGTGAATTTTCTCATCTCAGTATACAGAAAATTATCTCAACTTCTTGGCTTAGGTAAAAACTGTAAKGCCAGCTTCTTTACAGCAGTAACAGGATCATCAGTTCAATAATCATTTGTTTTCTAACATCTTTGTGCTGAGTATCCTTTTTGGCTCAAGCAGATAATCCCACCCTTTCTTTGAGTGAGAAAAATGGATTAAACCTGTGGGAATCATCTGTCTAAAACATATTATGGAATATGAGCAAACATGACAACAGATCTTTCAAAACCCTTAACAGTCTGCTACAAGTGCCAGATCAAGATTATAAATGCCATCTTCACAGAGAACAAGCTTGGTAATGGTGGGAAATGACTCCAAGTCTCTTCCAATAAAACAGCCATTTTTCAGTTTTTCCCTGTTTGCTGTGTGATTTACACAAACATCCATCTCAGTAGGAAACCAAGTATGTCCCTTCACGCTTTGCACAGGCTCCAAAGTTCAAGTCCCCAGGCAACAGTGGTGCCTTCTTTGTTGAGAACTCTCAGGACTTGCAATGAGCTGACAGATAAAAGGCTGTGTTTGTCAAAAAATAGTATTCATGGGAGTGCTTGGAATGAATTTTCCCTGACCAGTCTCATAGTGTCCTAAACATTTCTGAAAGATATTACATAGGATCTGGAGTGCCAACCAAATCTSAATTCTGAAATCAGGGAGAAATGTTCTACCAAAGGTAAGAGCAGYACTGCTCCAATGGATGAGCACTATGGTATAACAACAGTATCATGTGATATCACCTTAAAAGAAAGGAGGAAAATTTCAGTGCCTGAGTTCTGCCTGTAAAATATTAGTACAATAAAGGAAGCTTTAGAGTCAACTGAATTGGAAGGTTAAAAAAGGATCCAGCAAGAGTCAACTGGTTGTCAATCATCAGGACAGATCCTGTATGTATGAATATTACACTGCATAAAAACAGTAGTAAAAATKACATTTCAATCTAAAACTCCCTCAGTTATGTTTATAAAAATATAATATTGTGCTTAAAGGAAAAAAAAATGGTTTTACTAGCATAACTACGATTATGGTAATATAGACAGAATACAATGTAACAGCAATTCCTATATGTCACATTCTAAGTTTTGATGGGTGGTTCTCAGAAAAACATAAAAATCACAATTTCTGACGTAATCTGAAGATCTTTTTACATTGTGAATTGAAGAGTTCAGCTCCTTTATGTCTCCAATAAATTAAGAGACTAGGAGGCCCAGTGTGTCTGTGTGGTTACCACACAGGATAAGGCTGTGTTATCTCATCACAATGATTTTAAGATTTTATAACTGCTACTAACAAAAAATCCTAAATACAATTATATTCAATATAAACAATGAGGAATTAGCATATGGACTTAGTCTATCTTCTATACACTTCCATGTTTTGARTGTTATAGAAGTGTACCTTTTGTATATCTCAGTGTTCACAAAAAAAACTCTTGAGCTGTTCACAACTAGTCTGACTTTTCCTCAAAGAAGTGCAGGCCACATGAATGCCTAAGACTTCAACAGTTTTGGATACTCAGTGTGGTAATGGTTTAGTTTTCAGCCAGAAATCATTATATACATGTGGAGATTTTCAATATCTCTAGAAATGCCTGAAAGGCAAACTGGATTGAACARGCATCAAGCTCTATTTAAGACAGCAAAGGCATTAAATGCAGGCTCCCAGTAACCTGCAGGGTAAGTGGAGTCTACATCATATTGTTTAATTTCTTACAAGGGCCTGGTGTATAAGACATTTTTGTTAATTTTTTATTAATACACAGTCATATTTTACCAACTGAATTGTATTGCATACCTGCAGCTATTATCATGTTAATATTTTCTGTCACTAAAGTGTGTGCATAGTAAAACAAGCACTGCAAAGACATGTAGCCTTCAGAAGGATACAGAATATGCACTTTATAACATTGATACACTGTTTCCTTACTATGTAATTGAAGAGTTTGACTTTGAAAAAATTCTGTAYTTTATAAGAGTTAAAATGAGTGGAAGGAAATAAGAAGTTAGAATCAGGACTATTAAAAGGCAACATATTTCTTAATTTTAAAAAATAATTTATTATTTACGGTTTTAAAATTGATTCAATATTTATTTAAAAATGGGAAGAAATTACTTTCAGAGGTCCRTAAGATATTTTTCAGAATAGACTTGGCTTTATACTTTAAAAARTAAAGCTAACAATCAGGGCTTTTTAGAATTTCTGAACTGATACTGAGTGTAACTTCATCTGATTATTTAAAGGGGCAGACTTTGGGAATAAACATGAGGGGTAACAAATATATTTCACTGTTGTCATCTGTGAAAATGGTAATGTATTCACCCTCCCATTCAGATAAAGTACAAAGAACACTGGGAGAGGTAGGAAAAAAAAAGGTGGGGGGGAATGTTGAACTCAGATGGATTCTTAGGAATCTGGTAATAGACATTTATAATTAATGAATATTAACAACATACAGCGGTGAGGTCCTTCCCCAAAAACATTTATGCATCTTCTCACTCCAAAAGATTGCTACCACAGCAAGTGTACTATTCATTGTATTTTCTATTTGCTTCTGTGATGATTCTCCTCACCAGCTGTGACACAAATACTGACATTCAGAAACTACTAACTGTAAATAACTCTGAATAAAAAGTTTTGATTGTACAATGTATTTTTCAAAAATTTAATAGCAATTTATTATGAAAAAATCCCACATTTTTATTTGTCTTTGAAAGTCGCAGTATCCAGTTCATGTAAAAGTGAACTCTTGGCCTCAGTTCTTGGTTTGAGTAGAGGGAAGCAAACCTATTATATGTGTTCAGTGACTTGATGGACATAGAACAGCAATATCTCTGATTYCTTTCTTTTGTATGCACACATGTATTTAGGGGAAAAAACAATAAAGGCCAAAACTCTAGTCCTGCTGAGGACTGGAGGGGTTAGCAGGTTTCAGTAAAACCAGGATTTTATCCAAAGGACTGTTACAGCACTGAAAACAGAATGGTCCCAGCCCTGGGGTAAACTGAAACTCTAAGAACAAGTCAGGGTTCTGTGTGTCCTGGGGAACTTGGGAATATTTTCAGCCTTGTGAACTCCACCCACATCTGATCCTCACAGGTCACCTCATGTCAGAATGAGMTCTCACTATTCACCACACCTTCCCTCATCTCACCCATTCTTTAAATACTCATGGAAAACCTCATTTTTCCTGAGGAAACTAAGCTATGAGATCTAGAAGAGAGCAATGGAATTCCCAAATGAGGTCCCTCTTCTGAACAACCTAAGAACCAGCACCATGAGGTGCACCTCCAACCTGCCTTATCCCTAATATGACCTTGCTAAAAGCTACATGCACAAAAAAGAGACGAGGGCAAAACATGCTGGTCCTGCAAAACATGCTGGTCCTGTACTGAAAGGGAACATCAATATGTTAGAGTATGCCAGGTTAGAGTGCTGGGGCTGTGTCCTCTACCAGCAGGTACAATTGGTACAGGCTAGGATTTCTGGCTCTGTACCAGATCTAAACATGAACTGATTTCATAAAACAACCAGTGAGCAGTGTATGAGCCCCTTATTTGCCATGTTTTCTTGACATGGTGGAAGTAGTGAGCCATTTTTCCCATGAGCTGAACTTATGACATGAGCAGCAGCATGAAAACTTCAGCTAATGGTGTTCTTCCACTGTGTGCACTTACCTAAAACTAAACAGGAATGGGTCTGTGTCTGTACCCTCTGAATKCAGGATTGCTTAATCACACTGTTTTGCAACACTTCTTCTTTAGCTACCAAAACTTACTTTGTAACCACAAAACCAGAGCATGACGAAACAGACTCCATAATTTACYGAGTACAAACTTTGCAAGCATGTCTTATCTTGTAAACAAATAATTAGCTTTCTTCCATAGTACTAAAGATATTTATCAGCAGTGCTATGCATTYGGTGCTAATCTGAGAAGCTGGAGTAGGAAGCAGCTGCAGAGTTTTGTGTGACAGCTGCCACAAAGGCAACCTGAACTCTGGCTTGGGCTTTGCCATCTGCACCCTGCAGCAGCTGCTTTTGCTCCATGGTTTCCCTTAAAATGCCCATTTACAGTTGTGCTGTATATTCTGCAGCCTGTGTTTTTTTCCTTGCTTTTCATGTGATAAATCTGCACCCAATAAGCAATTTGAAACAGGAGTGTGGCTGTTGTGCTATCTGTGAGACAATGTGCAGGGGATGGAAGAGAAAAAGTGGCTGTTTTGCTACACTGAGCTCAGCCCTGGAGGAAGTGGACAGGTTCAGAATTCTTATTTTAGATGTCCTTTCACTAAAACATTTGATGGTCATCTATTCACATAAGGAAAGATCTTATCCATTTTTATTGTTTTATTTAATTTATTGCTATTGATGGATAATTCTTCCTTTCTGAGCTGCATGGAAACTGGAATAAAAAGGAAAGCAACAATGAAGCTTGGAGGAACACTGCTGATGAAAGCTGTTGGAAATTCTACCATCACCAATTAGCACACAATGTACAGGTGTTCAGTGTCAGTACCCACATTTTCTTTGCCCTTTTCAACACCTACTTGCATCCTCTAAATTACTTGATCACATGTTAYGAAAAGCATCAACATATATTAARCAATTATCACCATGTATTTATGAGYAATACATTCTSTGATCATCAGGTGGCTAAAAGTTTSTATCCCACTCTGGTAAGCAATGAGTTGGACTTGATTCATCACCTTTTAACTGGAGTAGTGGCTATTACAGGAGGTTGCCTTTAATCATCTCCAATACAATCTTCATATTCTAATGATTGCATTGTTGAAAATCAACAGCAGGAAGAGCATATTGCAGTGTATTAAAGGCCACTCTGGATGGCTCCTTATCACCAAATGCCATCATCATGCAAACCACCCTAGGAAAAAACTCCTATTTTCTGAAATTTTTACAAACAAAAGAGAGAGAAAAACCRTTTGAAGAAAGGATAAATCCTACAAGCAGAGGAACTCTGGGAAAATACCCTGTTATTGCCACAATTTTCAATTCCCCTTTCATGAAGTAAATGGAAGGATCTTTCAGTTCCTGAGGCTGACTTTTTAAAAAGAGAATTAATCGACAGAGAGATAAATATATGGAAAAAAAGATAAGCCAATAGGCCAGAGGAGAGGAAGGTAATAAAGAAGTAACAATGCTGAGAACAGCTGAACTGAGGTGGTTTAAGAATGTGAAGAAAGTGTCTGGAAAGCTTTATAGTTAACAGTCAGCATAAATTCAAATGGTAACAGTAAAAAAATCAAAAATATTGAATGCCATTCCCWGTGTGTGTTGTGAAGGAGGCTGCTCTTTGTATTTACTCACACATGGCTGAATTCCTCTCACCTGTGGACACTGCCTTTTTTGCCATAGAAGCCCATGCCCATGTAGCACACACCTCCTCTTCCCAGAGCTGGATGTGCCTATTGGGTAGCACTGCCTGCTCCTGCCTACACCCAGCTGCTCCCATGGCACTTTCAGGTCAAGTCCAGTATTGAGGCTGCAGGAAGGCCAAAATGACAGAAGGAAGGTGACAATCATGAGGACAAGGCAGTGAGGCTGTGCAGTAAAAGAGAAAAAAGATGTAAAATCAAAATGTGGATTAAGCGATATCTCTCTCTAAGCATCTATGACCACGTGAGGCTGTGACACATCACAGCTGCTGCCAATGCAGTTTGCAGTATAAGACAATAACATTGAACAAATGCCTGTGTTTAAAGATAATCTAAACCCAGGTAGTTTCTGAGGACATAATTCACTGATCTTCTGAATACCATKTACTTGCTTTTAATGTGTGCAAAGCATCAGTGAATGTTAGAAATCACTTCTGTAGAAGCAACAAACTGCTCTTGCCACCTCATTGTTTCTCATTTCTAATTAACARGTACACAGGCTATAGGGACTRTGAGTTGCTACAAAGGAGCTGCCCTGGTCTTTTGGCAAACCTTGTACACACAGCAACAATCAAAGTGTTTGCTACATCCATCTAATTCTCTGTCTCATGTCTCAGTCCATAGCTTCTATTGCCTGTGAGAAGCAACAAGTGAATAGAACTTCATCAGCCTTACTCTACTTGTCAGGAGTGGTTTTGCTTTCCAGAGACAAACATTTGGTAGGCTGAGTTTTGCTCGAGCGAGGCTTTATTGCAAGACTAACAAAATTGTTAAAGAGAAAGATCAGTATGTGTTTTAACTGAATACCTTAGCACTGAAATCTGTCACATTTTCACTTGTGAGGTTGTTCAAGATTTCAATGCATTTTTTTTCCTTGCATGCTGTAATGTGTCAGTGTATCATTCAGTAACTTGTAAGTTTTAAGCTTTGCCACTCTTGCTGTAGGGTTCTTTTCAATACTGTGTTTGCAAATCACCCACAAATTTACTCAATTACAATCTTTAAGTATGACTGTTACAAATATCCTTCTAGTAGCAGTTTTAGAGTAATAACTCCCAGTTAGGCTTTGAGCAATTTCTGGCACCTGAAATCTTAAACATGCATGATGGAGACAAGATGAGAAAACCATTTGCAACRTATGAATGGAGGTATCTGGAGGTGAATAAAGAAGATTTAATATGAAAATAAGAAACAGCTTTATTTTTGCATGAAGAAGCATAAAAGGAAAGGACAATGGAGAGATGAGAGAGGATGAGAATGTCAGAGTGATTAATGACTTAGCAGAGAGGGAGGTAGAGAAAAACATCTACAATCTAGACTGGATGTAGAGCCTTGAAATATCTTGTAATTACTGGTGTGCAAAGCACATGCAAGAGCTCTTGGGACTAAAGCAGGAAGAGGAAGTTTACTTGTGAAGGGTTGCTTGGAAGTTGCTGCATTTGGGATGTGTGAGAAGCTGTTTGCTTCCTCTGGCATGCTCTGATCATGCAGCCTTACCCTCCTTCACACCCCACCTGCCCTGGAGCAGTCAGCCCAACTCTCCCACCTCTGCTTGGAATGAGCATCACAAGAGCTGCAGACTGAAATGCTGAGGTTTAAATGCCCTGTGATGGYATTTTGTGGTAGCAGTTATTAAATGCTACCTGGCACATAACTGTTTCTGGATCAGAGAATTGCTCAGATGTTTGAGGGTTCAATAGCATCTACCCAGACAGTGAAAAAATACCTGAATCTAAGTAGCTGAGCTTATAGCTAAAGACATTAAGAGCAAAAACATATGCTAACATTCAAATTGGCACTGGCAGCAGTATAGCTGCTTGTCAAAAGATAAGGAGATAAAGATTATGTCCTCCAAATGGATTCACTTTGGTCCCAGTTCAGCAAAAACTGTCTGATACAGCAGCTGCAGTTCATGCAGCATGATAACATGATTTCCATYGACATCTTCCTTCCATTCCCTCCTCTAGCAAAGTGATTMCAACAAAACAAAACAAAGYAAAGCAACCCACCCCACAAACAAACAAGCAAAGTCCCCAAACCCCCCTCAAAATTCCAAGACAGAGAAAACATTATGAAACCATTAAGAAAAAGACTAGGGAGGGTAATAAAATAGCTGTTATAGAGGAAATACTGCAGTGCTTTTTTTTTCCACTTCATCCCTTTTGATCAAACAAAAATTTGTGGGAGGAGAACTTTTCCTCACCTGCTACTTTTCTTTTGCATCATGAATCCAGATGCAGGCTGAGGCACAGACATGTGAGAAAAGACAAAATCATGTTCATACCCCTTAAAAAAATTTTGCATCCATGAGCTACTAGGATATCTCCTGACGTGTCCTTGGGTGTTTTTTACACTTTAAAAATCTTTCTAGCTATTCAGGAAGTCAGTGTCTTTAGCACAAAGGCCAAATGTCCATACAACTTGTTTCAAAAACAWAGTAAATTGCATCTTCATAGCATTACTCAGCAAGTCAACTTCACATCCTACATGAGCATGGTGTAAATATGAAAATTTCATTTCTCTGAACTGTAGTCTTCAGGACAGTGGGCTTCTGTATTTGTTTTATTGTTCTTGCACTGCCTAATCTATATSCACTAGTTTTTTCACCTGTAAAGCCATAAAGAAATACACCTCCCTGTCATATAATTGTACTGCTATGGTTTGTTATTACTTGGAACATCTCTTCATGGTTTTGGATGGAATTTATTGGGATTGTGCTATACACTGTAGCTTTTGTCAACAGACTCACTGAGTCACCTTCCTTCACTGGAAAGTTAATAGCAATGAAATCAAGTGTGACCCTTGGCAAGTCAGGATTCAGGCCTCTGCCTGTTTGCCACATTTGTAAAAAAAGCTTTATAAAGTTGGTACATCTATTATGCATAGTACATTTTCAGCTAGATTATTGAATTTGTAGCATTATGGTTAAGAGGGCAACTGATCTGAACGAGGACTTTTAATCAAGTCTTACTTCTAAAAGGACACATACTATGTTCAGCATCTCACAACGCTTTTCTTACATCTCCGTTTGGGGTAGGAATGGAATTAATTATAAGACAGAGATTATGATATTGATGTGTGCTCTGTTTTTATTGCACTTAGTGTCATCATCATCAGCCAATGGACTGAAAAACAGCTGTATAAACACACCCCATATACAGGGTACCAAATGCTTTCAGAACAGTGAGCTCATTTTCAAATCAGGTGGGATGTATATTAAAAGAACTTTAAGCAATAAAGATTTTAGTTTTCAATTTTTAATGACYTTTGTCCATTAACATAAAGGTGAACACAGTGGTTCCATATTCTGCGGCAGATGTTCCCTTGCAGATGATTTGTTTTGYTCCATTTTATTGTTGAAAGAGGTGGTGGAAGTGGTGTTGTAATGCCATTAGTTAMAAGCTGGTAAGCATCCCTTATGGAAAGACCCTGGGAAGTTCAGTAAGCAAGAAATCAATAAAGAGGTATCTTGTCAGGAAGAGATAATCTTCTGAAATTGATAGAGGATTATCTCTTGTGTTATTTCTTAATGGACTCTAGTGAGTGCTGCACCACAAATACTTATTTATTTTATATAAAAAAGATTTACAACTATTTTGATTGAAATCATACAATACAAAGTAATTACAATGTAATGTAAGCTGAGATCAAAACCATAAAAAACAAAGAAAAAATTTCTTAATTTCTTGATTTAGCCATAATATTTATGTTCAYTGTAATAAKGCTTAGACAYTGTTTTATCTGCATGCAATGCAATTACTTTATACCAAAAGTAGCCTTTGGAAATAGGTTAYGTGGTCTCCCATGTATAAATGTAGAAATAAAAGAGAGAGAGGTTAAATGAATTCTCTGAAACAGTCAGAAAATACCAGGGAGATAAGGCAGACATGCATCAATTTTAATTCAAATTTAATGCACTGCAGCAACAGCCAAGTCCAGAGGGTTGGTAAAAGGCAGAAGAGTTTATGCAACATTATCTATAACCAGTACAGTGRAAACATAAGGGACAGTCTTTGTGACCCTTACATTGGTTAAATAATTGTTTTCTGCTTATAATATCCTAGAATATATTTTTTAATATATTTCAGTATAAAGTGAAGGCAGGAAAAATGCAGACCTAACCATTTGACACAATACAGAAAGCATAAACATGCACARAAATGGTAACCCATGATAATCTACATCTGTGTTTGCTGGCTCACATTCCTTCTCTCTCCCCTTCTTTGCAGGTATGTCTCTGCTGTTTATCTCTAGTCTGGTCTTGCTAAAAAAGCCACCAGAAACAACAACATATTTATGGCCACTGAGTATGTGGTTTATGTGCTTTAATATGGTTCTGTTTGCATTTTTTTCAGCAGATTATTCCTGTTCAAATCAGTATGAAAAAGTTTATTGGAGCGTTTATTATTAAGACATAATTTCAAAATTCCAGTTGCCTGTTTGCCTCAGAAAAGTCACTTCTTACAAGGACAAGTGAAAACTACATTATTCTGTTTAATGCTCATCCTTAGCATGATAACAGTGGACAAGATTAATTTTTTACAATAAGTAGTATTTTTTAATGGAAATTTCACAATTTTTTTATTCTGTTATCCAGGCTGACAATAGCAGAGCATGATTTTCTTTCTATTTTGCAGGATATTCRCCCAGGACCATTTCACCCATTCTGTTGTGGGTGGAAACCACATCATTTTCTGAAATGTRTAGATACTGGTGATTTAGAGATCTGTAATATTTGTAACCTCTAACYAGCATGTAACCTAAAAACAGGCACTATTTCCCTGTGTGGATTTCTCTGTGGAAGTTTTATGTGTGCACGGAAGGTGCAGCTGTTTCCATGGCAACTAAGGGTTTGCAGAGTATTCAAGAAACTCTGCAAGTTAAAATTAGCTTAGATGGTCATGCATAGATGATAAGGGCCCTGGGCTATGCAAGWCTGTGCAAATTGTTTTTGTGAAATTTAGTGGAGGATTTTACAATCTGACCCCAATGTATGGGATATGTCAATGGATAGAGGCATGGCAGATGTGGAGTGAATACAGAGAGCTGGCAGACTGGGCATCTGAGATAAATAGACTGGATTTTAGAATACATTTAAAAAGAAAACCTAACTTTGAATGTGTTAGGGAATGATGAGCAATCCATTCTGATTAATTAGAGTTAATGGAARTTAAATGGCTCAGGAAGCCTCTTATTTTCATTAAGTAAATTGTTTTTAAAAGAATCCCAGTTTATTTCTGAATATCCTTTTCTTTCTGTAGGTTGAYTTATTCCATAGAGAGAGCTCCAAGAAAACATAGATTTGTGTCCCCTGGTTCTTTGTTTAGAGTGAACATTTGTTTAAATAAATTCCTCATATAATACTGTGGGATCTGTGGCAATTGGAGTAACACTATAATTAACTTGTTAGATCTGTGTCTGATCTTGTCYTATGTCCCAGTTAAGAGGAGTATTTAAAGGTAGCAAGATGGTAATGTTATGTTTATCAAATAGAAGAGTTTGTAATCATACATCTTTGTCTTATCTTGCATGATGTGTTGTGCATCCTAATGTAGGACATGGTTTTCATGTTTTGTGGACACTATATTCTGAGGAAATTAGAGATACTTAGTCTTAGAACACTCTTGGGGTGTTTCCCTGAACCAGGAGGAATAAAAAGGATATATTCATACTTCTACAGTCAGAAAGATCTAACAAAGGTGTGTATTGTCTGGTCATTGCWTTAGCAGAATAAAATGTACAGTCAGATATGTGTCATTGCCTGCTTTCTGTCTGAGATACATTTTTTAAAAATTGGTTTTTAATTTATTACCATTTCAAAAAGAGTATAGGATAATGAATATGCTCTTTCACTAGATCAGCTAGTTGATTGAAGATGCATTGGAGGAGGTACATGGAACTCTGGGAAGAGAGGTGTTTCTCATTCTGGTCTCATTATTTTGATCATTTCAGTAAAGCATAAATTCTAAAAAGTAGAGTTCCATCAAAATTATTTTTTCTTCCACTCTGATGATTTCTGTATTGCTACAAAAATACATTCAGTGAATGCTAGAAAAAAATACATTTGACAATAAAGCCACTGAGAATGATGTGGGCATTGTCAATATGGATGCTCTTCTATGGCTGGAGGTTGAAAAATGTTCTCACTCACAGACCTCCTGTTTCCTACAACCCAGCAAAAGAGCCCCACATCTCGTGTGAGAAAAACGAATTGTAGCAGGGGTTGTGTGATGCTCACAAGTATCCAGGCACTGAAAAACAAAGCCATGTTAGGATACAGGAGGAAAAAGATTCAAACAAGAATAGAAGGCAGCTATTAGCCAAATGAGTGTTGCAGTTTCACATGCAAATTCTGTATGATGCAGATCAATCTAACTCGGAGAGTCTGTACATTATATAAGAATGAGAAAAATGACACAAGTGAAGCAATGTCTCTGCACTGAAGAGAGGCTGAAAATACTGGCACTGCATATTTTAGCAAGAAGATAAGGATACATGATAAAAAATATCTTAGAAGCACATGTGAAAGGGAGAYGTGTCAGGACTACTCTTGTGGCAAGATAGTGAAAGAACAAGAAGATAATTTAGTATTTAATTCCCCCTTTTCCAGCTCACCACAGGAAAAGCAGCTTTGTGGGAGTTGCTGCCTAACTTCTTACTCCTGCCTGTCAGTATCTCGTGCTCTGCTGTGGGTGATAAGGAATTGTAGCGGACAATTGACAATGGTGCATTGTCAATAATAGACTTTTCTATCCTCTTAAAGTTGCAAAGGAGCCAGGGTAAAGCCYTTTGTAGAAACTGGAGGAAACAGGGCATCAGTCCTGACCAAATCTCAATCTGATCCATTAGGATTGCACAGATACACGCTGACATGTTGTTTCTATATCTTAAATATAAATGTATAGCATTTTCTTCTATCTTATTACATATTTGGTATACAGAAACACAGGGTGCAGTTTATTAGAAAGAACTGGGAAGGCCTGCAGCAAAAAGCTGTGTATTACAGTGAGTTGTTAGAAAAACARCTGCTATTGGAGAAAATAGGTGATTGTATTAGCTGTGCACTCATGCAGTATTTTTCAATTTTAAGTACTCATTCTAAAGAAAAAGATTGCTTTTGCACAAAGTTATTTTCAGCAAGCTGTAACTTRGCCAGATCTAAACTGATTTTCATCAACACATTCATATAATTTTCCTCTCTGAGGRATATTTTGCTAAACTATTTTCTAGCCAAGCATTTGCACAACTGCATCTATTTAAAAGCATACATATGTGTGCACACACAAAAATAATCATGTTTCTTTACTCCTTCAAGATCCAAAATCATTTTATCTTGGGCTACAGTGACCTGCATCCAACAGGCAAAATTTTTCTGGAAGGAGAAAAGGGAAAAAAAGAAGACCATAACAGGAGCMCTTCAGCATCTCTGAAAATGTTTACAGCTAGAATGTTGTTAGTCAAAATGAAGAAAAGCAAAACTGGCCTTTTTTTTTCACAAATACAGTTTTTTACAGCACTAAGCAGAAAACTGACTTGTGCAATTTACCCTATAATTGGCCCATCTGAGTACAATTAATGACCTTTCACAAGTTGTATAGGGGATCAGAACATTACAGACATTGGAATAAGAGTATCCTATGCAAACCACATCCAATGCTATTTTAGACCATTGTACTTGAAACARCCTGCTTGCTTTGGCAAACAAAGCCCATGAGGATCTTTTCCTTGCAGTATAGTATACAGGAAGTGAATGACAGCTAAMTCCTAACAATTATGACAATTATATCTTTATCTTAATGGGTCATCATAGGAATATGCAATCTGCAAGGCAGTCAWAAARCAAATGACATCYACATYAATAATAATAATAATAACTGAAAATGAAATAGGATGTGACCTGCAGCAAGAAAAATGTGAGTGACATRGGGAAAGTTTCCATGGGAACAACAWAAAAATTTCTAAAATATCTTTCTGTACAGTCAGAAAAAAATTGGTCAGACATAAGCTTGTCTCACAGCAGAGTGCCTTTCACAGCTAATGAGCTGACTGAATAGGTGCTGCCCAAACCCTGCTAGCATCACTGCTTATGTTTAACCTACATGTCTGCTTTCTTCCCTCCAGCAGCTCTAACAGCATCTGCTGTGCAAGCAGCAGGCAGAACACACACAGACCAAGCAGGCATATGAAAGAATCCATTACTTATTCAGRGGGCTTTCAGTCAGCTATTTTGAAATAAATGTTCCTGAGCAAGATCCTAGTCTTGTCTACATCTCTGAAAATCGAGATACTTCCATTGATTTCTGTGGAYATCGTGGGGACTAACTTGGGAAGAGAATAAAAGAGAGCAGTAGTGAAATGTCTAGTTGTATGCTTTGAAATATATAAAACTGTGTAGATGTTGTAAAGATGCTTAGTTTTGCCAAACCCTGCTATTTCTTCTGAGAACAACTGCAGCAGAAACAGTTAAAATAATCTGAACACCCATTTTCCTGTCTGGGTTTCAAGTGCTCTGTGTTGCCTYCCTTTCATACTTGTTGACTTTTAAATTCTGGATGGATTTTTGTTACTTGATTTTCTGTCTTTGTATGTTTTCCAGGCTGCTCACCTGGGTCTCCTCTTCCATCTTCCAGCTATTCTTTCAATCTTTCTTAGCATACCTCTGAGCTTAATTTTTGTTCCCATTGTTTTGTAGGCAGCTCATGGACATTAGTGCACACTTACATTATCTAAGACAGTGACYTTAGAATGTATAAAGGGGAGGTTTCCTGGTAGTTTCAAAGTCTGATAACACACAAACTTCTTAGGCTCAAGGTTTCACATAGATTGAAAACACCTTTTTCCAGGGCTCTGTTCACTAACATGAATTACATCCTAGGAATCATCTAAAATTTCCCTCTCTTTTACTTTGCCCATATTTGTGCCCCAACAAAAGTCCAGATTTTTCTCTAGAAAAGRCAAAAAAAGGTTGCTTTTAATTCTACCATCTCCGGATCTCTCTACTCTTGTGATTTTGCTGTTTTAATCTCCTAATCTTTTTGATACCAGAAATTACCCCACCATCCATCTCAGATCTTGAAGCTGTGTGTTTTGTTTCCAGAACACTAGCCCTTTCTGGAGTTACTTCCCATGGCTACKTATTGAACTTCAGGTTGGCTTAAATCTCCTTGTTTTCTGGGCTTTAAATAGCAAAAAGACTGCATACTCTCATGATGTACCAATTATTAAATGAGTTGGCATASCTGAAGCCAAAGTGACTCCCAGACAAGCTATTCCCTGTGAATAGAGTATCTTCCTTTGCATGATAAAACTGTCCTGCRGGTTTGGCACTAAAGGTTTTTCAGGGAGATCTGGTGACTCTGGATGCATCACCTAAAAATCTGAGGCCTCTAGTGAGGCCCATCACCATCATTGAACTTTTTAGCTTGGAAGGGACCTTGAAGGTCATCTAATCCTAGGCAATCGGCAAGGATACCTTCAACTAGCCCAGGTTGCTCAAAGCCCCATCCAAACTGGCCTTGAACACTTGGGGCATCCACAACTTCTGTGGTAACCTGCTCTGCTGCCTCACTACACCCTCTCCCTTCTTCTATTTAAAAACCATTCACTCTTGTCCTATCAACTGTCTGCCCAAGTAAAAGGTTTTTTGTGAGTCCCTTTTAGGTGCTGGAAGACAGCTCTAAGATGCCCCTGGACCCTTTTCTTCAGGCTCAACAACCTCAGCTGTCTCAGTCTTCACAAGTGAGTGTTCCAGCTCTCTGATCATCTCCAGGGTCCTGCTCTGGACTTTTCACATCCTGCACACAGGTCCACGTTCCTCTTGTGCTGGGGCCACAGAGCAGATGCAGCACTGCAGGTGAGGTCCCACCAGAGTGACCCCTTCCTCAACCTGATAGCTACTTCTCTTCTGACACTGTCCCTGCTTGGCTTCCTCCATCCCTGTCCTGGCTCAGGATTCCATGTCAGATCCTTGGGGCCATCAGGCCCTTCCCCAATGATGCCACAGCAGTGCCAGGGCCTGTCCTGGGGGACCTCCAGGGAGCTGTCAGTCCTTGCTACTCCTTCAAAGGCCCTGTTCCCTAAACAGTATCTACCCTCTCCAAATCAACTGTCTAAAGTTGTAACCCAWTAAAGACTTGTCACCATCAATATTTTCTTCCACTTTAATCTTAGCCTTTTGGAATAGGAGTTGTATTTTCTATTGGTTCTACAAAGCAGTTTAAGTAATAGGTGTAAAATTTGTTCTAGCCCTGAGTGTTTAAAGGATAAGAGAAGCAGCTAGATTCATCATTGCTTTTGGTACAGAGATGGGCAGATTCCCTAGAGGAAGGTTACTGCTCTCTCTGGAGACTGTAATCCTTGCACCTGCATTTAGCACTCAGTGCAACCCAAGGTCATGATCCAACATTTAGCCCTTAGGAGTTTCACTTCACTTCCAGGAGTATGTCCAGAGAAATGGAAATCTCAGCTGAGTCATGTAACATGATGTGTGTTCTTTGGGACATCTATTTTAAGGTGGCTGATAATTCTGTAAGGAAAAGAGTCCATTGATCTTGCACAACTGTTCCATGTTTTTGGATGGTTACACAGGTGAAAAATGGAGATGTACCAGTGCCTGGGGGGATTTACATGTTGTGCCTACACTGTGCACTGTGAACATAAAGTCTGGTCCAACCCTATGTGCCAGCTGGACTCATTGCTCAGGCCTCAGCCGTATTTCACAATGGTATAAAAGTGGCTTTGAGGAACTACTGGAGAAAACTTGTATTCACACTAGTCCTGGGTGTGTATTTATTCACAGTGTAATACTCTACATTTACCCAGCAAGAAAAATGTAATAGATGTGCATTTTAGAATGCTGGGTGTCCCTTAGTTACARCATACTATTTAACTAAGTAATATGAACTCAGCATCCCTGGCATTTATTTTTGAGAGAMTTTATAAATATTAATAAATGCAGCTGTAATTCAGTGAAGAAAACCTAATTCCTTTTTACCACTTTTAGGCACATGCCAGACCATAGCATTTGAGTGTGCATACAGCAAGGGTATGTACTCACTCATTTCCTTACACCTCCAGTATTTACTGTACTTTCTTGGCCTCTTTGCTCTGAGATACACATTTCTATCCAAGTAATGTCTTCCTGTTTCTGAATGTCAGAGACTCTGAGATTGTTACTTTTCTGGAACATGTGATAATTTACACACATTTCTACCTTTGGCTTCCATCCAGTTCAATATACCTAAGAGAACAACCCCCAACAAAGAAAAAAACCTGCTAAAGCTGCAGTGTCTCAACCCTGGTTGCAAAACAGAAAGATGTGGCCAATAATGGATGATGCCAGTCAATTAATTATTTTCTTTAGCTTTTTTTACCACTTTATGGTATCTGGTTGAATAAATTTTTAGGATTAATTCAACAGAAGGCATTGGGAAATTCTGGAGACTCTTGCACAACTAATGTGTTCCATCAAGCCTATTTCATTGTGTTTCATTTTTTTTCACACTGGTTTGAAGCATTCGTACAAAATGTAGCACAAGGTAACTCTCCCATGAAATTCCCAGGGTAAACGTTAAGATTATGTAACAATTGAAATGCCCAACAAGTTTTTAAAAAGAATGCAGACTAAACAAGAGATTTAACTGCATGAGTACTCAAAATGCTAATTTTATAGCTCTCCTCAAAAAGGATCCAGGTTGTGGAATTCTTCAGTGAGCATAAAGAGAGGTAGACATACCTTAATACCTGTTGGGAACCAACAGGACCATGTTTAAAATCCTCACCTGGAGCTCAGGTATCTGACTCAAGACCTGAGGAAGTTTCCTCCCTACCTCTGGCATCCAGAGCACAGAGTGAGTCAATGCTGGTGATCAAGCCTTCATCTTTGGGACAATGATCAAGTGCCAGCCTTTTCAAATCAACAATCAGTGTGGCTACAGGTGATGTCACCACCACACCTAGTCTGTATTTAGGAGCACAGAAGTCTGCCAGATGTCCAGCATGTATGAGATCAAGCTTCAATTTCTTCTTCCATCTGTAGGGAGCGACTGAAGTCTGGCCATTCCATGTGTGCTCCTGGCTACACTGGGTGCAGAGAGTGATGCAAAATTCATCAGGGCAGAAGGCAAGGATACCATAAAGGAGCATGACTTAAACATGAGAATTTGGAACTCAACCCCAAAGGAATGGATCTTGTTTCTGGTAAGGCTGGAAATGGCCATCAGTCCATAGCTTTTTATCCAGCTATACCTGCTCAGTTCATAATCACTCTCCTGGCTGTTGCACTTGCATTTGTTTTTCAGAGTTTTTCACTTGTGATAAGAGGATTCTTTGCAAAGCAAATGAAAACCCTTCAAAATCCACAGTAGTAAGCCAATAAGAGATGTGAACTTACAGAAAATATGGCATCATAATGGAGAAGTTAATGAAATGTCTTTTTGTAATTAAAAGGTGGACAATCATTGACATTTATTTTATTATTTCTTCCAAATATGCAGAGAGCGCAAAAAAGAATGAAAGGTCATCTACATCAGATGTATAATAGTTAACACAGGAATGTAAAGCTTACTATTATTAGACAGAAGGAATTGTCCTGATATTTTTGCAGCAAAACTATCTTTAAACAAGATGTAGGTAATACTAGAGGAGTGCTTGAAAGCAAAAATTCAAAACATCAGGTCTCTTGAATATCTCAACAATATAACTAAAGAGAGAAAACGACTTTGCGTGTCTTAACAACCTAAATATTCATAGAAATGAAAAAGGCCAATTATTAATTCATCTATGCATATATGCATCTGGAATTATCAATATTCAGCACTACTATATGTGGCTAGAACTAATTTAATTTATAATGAATGAACAGCATAGTGTGAGAATCTGAGCACTGGTGATTGTAAAACTCCATCTGTTGGACAGATAAGTCAGTTCACCTATTGGGTTGCTGCAGGCAGGTTATTTGTGCCCTCTTCACACTGGAAAAAATTCTCAGCTTAGACAAATTCCTGGAAATGAAGCTCTGCTTTTCTTGGACTCATTTATGCCAATTGTGATGAAAGCCCATGTATCTGGTGTAATTGTATGCATATATATATATACTCTAAAACTTTTCCAGTATAAAAATGTCACAAGAAATCCCACACTCTGTCATTATTATGCCAGGAAAGGCTTCTCCAATATAGACCTGAGCTCATCCTAAAAAAAGTTTTCCACAGGCGGCATTAAATGAGATTACGGAGGAGGCTTAAAGGCACAGATAGCYTGAAAATAGGAAATTTCCTGAAAAAGCCTATTGAAATTTCACAGAACCAGGGGACAGTGTGTGTCAAATTTGAGCTGTGTTACCTTGAAAATTGTGTTCACTGCCCTGGAGTGCTATTCTCAATTATACCAAAGCATCTGCAATACTCTCAGAAATGTCCTAGAGCTAAAGAAGACCGTGAATGTAGAAAAGGTTCTCTCCCACATTTATATGCYGACTGTGTCAAGCAGTTTTGCTGGTACTTCTGTGCTCCAGGACTGCTAAGTAGTTCAGCTGGAATGCTGGAAGTAAGCATACTTATAAAATATCCATGTGAGACAGTATTTAAATGGTGGAACAAGTTGTCCATCCTTGGAGATAACAAAACTTGAAAGGTCTTCAGCACCTTAGATTAGCCCTCCTCTGGGCAGGAGATGGACTGGAGGACATCCAGAAACTTCTGCAAAGCTGAACTAGTGAATGCGTCTGTCACACCTTTGGTAAACTCACGATACTCCAACACAAGCAGGATGTTTGTGCTCTTCTGTCCAGTACCTTAATTATTTTAAGATTTGGCTCAGGAGAACTCAGMCCTACATTGATCCTTCAAATTGCTAACACAAATCTAAATAGTCTTAAAAATTCAGTTGTAACCCTCTGTCTTGAACACTGAGTTTAGTACTGAACAGAGTGCTTCTCACAGGTACCTATGTTCTCCAGGTAGATTCCCTAGGGCTTGAGCAATACTGCACACCTGAAAAGTCATCTGATTATCCTGAAAACTGCTAATTCCAGGCAAGCAGCTTCTTGCTCACCCTTTCCCACCTGGTTTTATTCTTAGCCTGGAAAGACCTTGGTTAGAAGATACAAGGAAGTTCATTTTCCATGCCCAATTAGWTCTTGATTTTCTTGCAAAGCTTCCAGAAGGGAGGGTGATTTTGCAGTGGGTTTTTTGTCTGCCAAGGATTGACCTGGAGTCATTAATTTGCTTCACATGGACTAGCAGACAGGAGATAGTAACAACTTTTATTTGGTTCTGAGTAAGGCTGAGTGCTGACCTAGAAGAGGAAGGCTAATCCTCTGTACCACTGCCTCCCCTTGAATATGCATCTTCCCTTTCAAGTGTTTAAAATACGCTGTGAATCTTTGCAGCAATTGGCTGCTCTCCAGAGTGGCTGCAGCATGCAATACTGTCTGTATAACMCAGGCAGGATCTCCAGTTTTGTGAAAAAACCATGTTTGATGTTCCAGAACATTGTAGTGAGGTTATTTTTATTTCCATTATTTTTGTGCATAGTTCCTGTGGATGGAGAATCCTCTACACAGGAGACATTCCARCTCAGTTTTGAGGRGAGGCACCTGACTTGATATGTAAGCCACAATAGCAGCTAGATTTGAATGCTTATCTTCCTAATAACTTTTCTAGAGTTTTTTTTAGATTGATACTTAGTTTAGGAAGGCATATGAACAAAGTACCATCTCAACTGTAAGCAAAGGTAAGAAGAAATCTTGAGGTACTTTACAAGAAGTTTTACTGTTACAAATATTTACTCTGACCTTACATTAATAAATTAACTAAAACACACCCAGAAAGTATAACAACTTTGGATAATGAGGCTTACCAGGTTTGTTGTACATGGAACCCACTGGTGGCAAAATAATTGGAATTAAAAAAATGGAAGTAACAACAGTTGTCTTGGGCAATCCAGCTATAGGACATAACAAAAATAAATGAGAAAGCAACAAAACAAGTTGTGTGACATTTGCAGGAGTGAGTGACTAATTTACACATGACAACAGGAAATATCTAATCATATCTGATGAGATGCAGTTCAGAGAATTGCAWCAGTAACATGAGAGACAGAGAAGCTTTATACCATTACACAATCAATATGGATTTATTTATAGGCACGTTACCTTCCTCCTTCAGTGAATTAYAGTAAAAGATTTGCTAATCTTTTTTAAAGACAACCATTAAAACCTGAATCAAGATGAAAAGATGGTAAACACTTTTCTGCTCTAAGCTACTTACAACTATACAAACTAGATAGAAAATAACTATCAAATCACTTGTTTGTGGTAATGAAAGTCCTTCTCACTTTTATTGTCAAGGGCAAGAGAGGGAGAAATGAGTCCCAGAAACTCTGAGTGCTGACAGACACAGATTCCAAGGTTTTAAGATTTAGAAGTGGAAATTCTGCTTGAGCAGACAGTGCAGTCACCCTGAGAAGTTCTGGACCCCCTGCCCTTGGAGATGCTCTGGTGCCAGCTTGCTAAGGCCCTAAGCAACCTGAAACACAATTCTGCACTGAGAGGAGGCTGGGCCAGGTGACATCCCTGGATCATTCCTGGACTAAATTCTTCTTTGCTTCCACATTTTTGGGTTATTTTCTAACATCCAGTCTGTGAGGTGATATTTGAGAAKCMTCCCCAGATACAAGACCAAAACTTRCATCCCAGTCTCTTGCACTCTGAAAACATTAGGAAACATAAAAAATTTCTTTTCTTCTCAGACCAGGCTTTTTTAAGAGTACTACTCATTCTCTGTGCTCTGAAATATGTTCTGGCACTACAGAGGCAGTCTTTCCCTTTTGAATTTTCAGTATTCCAAATTGTTTAAAGATTAAAAGCCAAGAACAGCTGTATCATGCCAGATCAAAGGTCCATCTGGTCCAGTATAATTTCTCTGGTCAAGGAAATAGTGGATGCCTAGAGAAGTATGTAAATGTAGACAAGTACATAGGAACGCTTCTCCCATGTATTTTCCCAGCCAGTATCACTTYTTGATCCCMTAAAAATTTTAGCATTTTCAATGGTGAATACTAAAAGAAGTGGAAAAGAATTCCACCKCTCCCTTATGAGTTGTATGGGGAAATTATGTTTGTTGCTTGTTTTGAAACTTCTGGCTTCCATCTCTGTTTGGWAGACTTAGTCCTTGTTCTGCAAGAGAGTGACAAATGTTCTTTACTCACTTTCCCATAGTGCTTAGACTTCATTAGATCTCATTTGTTTTAGGCTTGAAGAATCCTCATCCACTTAATAGTTTTCCGTACTGAAACCAGTTCAAACCTTTGATCAACCCTGCTGACCATAATTAATAACACAGCAGTTTGATGGTTTCTTTGTGCACTATTGTTTTCCTAATTTCAGCTAACACGCAGTGTGCTTTCTGCCCTCTACTGAGCACTAAGGTGTGTTTTCATAGCTCTGCCTATCACAGCTGACACCAATTTCTAGAAGAGTAGAAGCCACCATAAGTTTAGGACTACTTGTTCACTGACTATTATTTCCTCTTTATTTATATGGAATTTCACCTGCAATTTTGCAAAGAGATTACTAGGTATTTTGAGAACTTCCAGCAATTTATACCATCAGCTTTCACTGAATCACAGAACTGTTAGGATTGGAAGGGGTCTCTGGAGATCATCTGGTCCAGCACCCCTGCCAAGGCAGGATCACCAAGAGCAGCTGACACAGGAACACCTCCAGATGGGTTTTTAATGTCTCCAGAGAGGGAGACTCTACAACCACTCCCGACAGCCTGTTGAGTGCTGTGCCACCCTCAATGTAAATATTTTTTTCCTCATGTTGAGGTGGAGCTTCTTGCTTTTTTGTTTATGGCCACTGTTTCTCATCCTGTAATTGGGTACCATTGAAGAGAGTCTGGCACCAACTTCTTGGCACCTGCATCTGAGCTGTATCAATGCATCAATGAAATTCCCTCTCACTCTCCTCATCTCTAGACCAGACAGGTCCAGCTTCTGCAGTCTCTTCTCAAAAGAGAGATGCTCCAGATTCCCTGTTGCCTTTATGACCCTCCAGTGAGTCTTTTCCATCTTTTCCTTGTTTTTCTTGAACTATGGAGACCAGAAATGAGCCCAATACTCCAGCTGTAGCCTCACTAGGGCGGAGCAGAGGAGCCCACACTCCTCCTGATGCACCCCAGGATATCRCTGGTTCTCCTGGWCACAACAGCACACTGCCAGCTCCATTTTTACTGCTAGGGTAATTTCAATTTTTCATTYTTATTACTCTGGTAACTCCCTTTATCTACAGATGTTACCTCCCTATGATACACCTGCCTTCCAGATCACATTTATGAATATTTTGAATGACACAGGCTTTTGTACAAGTCTCTGTGGGACTTCACTAATAAGCTTCCCTCTGCTTTGAAAATTATCATGAAATTTGCCCTTTGATTGCTTCTTTGTGGTTTTCATTTTGGCAGCACACTGTTCAGAACCTGCCCATTGTGGCATAACATTGAGTTCACTGGGAGAAAACAAAAGAAATAATGTTAAAAAATTTTGGTTGTTCTTAGTTTTTTCTGAATGAATTCCTGTCCCGAACACTTTTTGCAACTCAGTAGCTCTGCTGAGGTCAATAACCAGGTGTAATTGGAAGTGAAAAATCAGTGCAATGAAATTGCAGACATTATATAGATTTAAATAATTACAAGCTTCTAATATTTTACCTCAAGTATTTAATTCTTGTGTTACTGTTATATATTTACATCCTTTATATTTCTCACGAGAGAAAATAGCAATTTTTAAAGTTTGAGACAGTTTCTTTGATACAGAACATGTCTTGAGGATGGAAATACAATTCTAAATGTCATCAATTCTACATAGAGGCATGTGTGTACCAGTTTTCTGTGGTCTTAATACCACAYTTGGTTGAATCAGAGCTTTCATTTCAAAATGAACAGAACACCTTACTGTCCCTATCCCAGAGCTATTCAGGTAGTCCTTGAAAAAGCATAAAACTCTATAGTGATGCTTTCACAGCCCTGAGTCTGTGAAAATCCTGAAATTACTTTGGGAAAATCTGAGGACTTTGCCATTTTACAAAAAAGTCCTATAGAATCCTCATGGTCATCAACAGTGTGAAATAGCTTCTTTTTCCCCTTATGTCACAAAAATCAGAATTTGTGCCATAGAATTGGCTATTTTATGTAACCAAGCAGCCATATATGGGTATTTCTTTCCCACCCTGTCAGGATTTCTCATCCTCTGCTTTCTGGATGGGGGGGTGGAACCTGTTCCATCCTTGGGTCCAGGTAGCTGGAGCTCAGTTGGGTTGAGGATAGGAGGCAGGATGCTGAGTCTGGCCAGGGAAGGCARGCAGAGGTGGGGAGTGATGGAGAAAGCCTAATTTCTCATTAAACTCTGACTGAAAATACTTCCAAAATTGGGGGTTGTTTTTAGTTACATGAAATTTGGATCCAAGCTCTTGATAATGGTATTTGCTGTTATGAATGAGAAAGTTTTCACTATATTTTATACTCAACAAATAACTAATAAATAACAGCAGAGCCTGTTTCTGATCTTATTTTAGCTTTTGAGAATGAATGTGACCAGTAGATGGACACAGATGTAGGTTAAGTGAGATCAGTCATAATCTCTGCTGAAACACAACAGTGTTCATGGCAATATTAGCATAATAACACTYGAAATCTGCTTAACTTTTCACTTTCTCTGCCATTCCACTAGAAAATAAATTCTCCTGTATTTAGGATAATCTGCCTGTAACATTTGGGGATAATTGCTGTCTGACACCCTTGGGGACAACATACAAATCTTCTGACCTAGAAAGAAATTAAAAAAAACCCAAAAAACCCAACCACAATATAGACTTTCATTCAAAGGCTATGGGAGCTGCAAGCCTCATTCACAGAAAAAAAAAATTATTATGGCAAGGGGACAGAGCTAAGGTGGAAGTTTGTCTGGCTTCATATAGAGACCATCTCTATTTGTGCTCCAAGAACACTCCTGAGGGATTTGTTGAATTTTGTAGGCTACATTGGACAGCCTAGGTGTTCACAAATGGCCCCAGTAACATTACAGTGAGGTTCATCTGGAAAGAGGGTTGTGCTGAGGAGATGAGAATCTGGCCCCAAGAATTCCCAGGTTTCTTTGAGTGACCTCTRCTAGAAAGAAGCTGTTTGGTCTTTATGCAAAAGAACATCTGACAGCTTGGAAAGAAAAGCTGTTTTTCTTCCCATGCCAAAATTCATAAAATTCTGGACAGAAAAGTTCATTTTTATGATGAAGGTAAGAATTTATTGGATAATAGATTACTTGTTAAATTCCAATGATGTGTTGKAACCTGACAAGGATTATAGTTTTACTGTCAATTCAATTATCCTACACTTGAGGAAGCTGGTTTAATTATTTGTTGCTGGCTTAATTAAAAGGCGCTTAAGTCAGTGCAAGTTTTACCCCTGATGTCAATGAGCTCAGTCCCAGGTCCAAGTTACCTTAACTCTTAGCAYGATTAATAAAGAGCAGGTCTTTCAGAAATGCCATCACTCACAGCTGCACAGTTAATCTTGAGCTGAGAGAGCCAAGCACAACATAACAAACTCACTCATGTTAAGAGTGTGGTATGTGCTTATCCTGGGGTCTGGWAAACTCCAGGGAGAGCAGTGACCCTCCCACTATAGGTAAGGATAAAGAATGTTGAAATGTAGAAAACAGATATTTGTTATTGTAAACTGAATAGAGAACATGGCCATAAGAGGCTGAAGGCACAGTTTAGGGAAGACCAGGTGGAAGAGAAGTCTCCAGGAGACAGGAGAGAGATAGGCAATAAATAAGAAGCAATGTCTTCCCTGCTGCTGCTTTCCTCTCCTGCTGTATGTGGAAGAGTCACGTAGGGTTGGGAGCATGAACCACTGGTCCTTTATAGGATCACTCACACAGGCAGAGGGCCCACTTCAACAGCACAAACWGGACTTTAGTTCTTCCAGTTCTAGAGCTTGTTCTTGAGACCCCAGTAGCTGCATATATGTCACAGATACTTTCAGGCGAAGTACAAACTTGCCTAGGTCCTTCTAAAAGTCCTGCTCAGAAGTATAAGCCAGTGACATTGAGCTCCTTCAAGCCCAGACAGAAAATAAACATCAGGAAAGGATTTTCTATGTAATTTAGTCATCCTAAATTGCTTGCTAAACCCAAGCTTGAACTGAGAAACCTTCTTCTCTTCCATGTGGTCTTCTCTAACTCATGCTTTTAGTTTTTTTTGGTTTTTACTGGATTTCACCTTCTGAAAATCCAACTGCAGCCACCTTGCTGCTAACCATTTCATCACAGAGAGCAAGCTTTACATCTGCAAGAGAAGCTGGGTCCACCCATTTGCTATTTCTCTCCAATTCATCCTCATTCTCAGACACTGCTGCATGAATACCTGTTCTCCAACYCAAGCTACTCAGAAGAACAGATGAGGCAGTCAAAATACACAAAGTGCTTCATTAAAAACTTCCCAAGGGCTCTAAGTATCTGGGCTTTATTGTCTATAAGACTTTCATACCTATCAGAAGGCCTCATACACCAACACCTTGCTGTTTAAYAGTATCTATCTCTTTCCCAAAGACATCTCCAAGCAGCTCGCAGGGTCTGYACWTTTATGCCAGCAGCCAGTCAGTCAGTTCTCCTCTCTTCCTTCTCACAGCACCRGCTCACTCCATCCTGTCCCTGGCCTGGCCACCTGTCCCTAGTACAAAGTCTTACTTTATCTGTCCCTTGCACTGCCTCCTGTCCCTGGGTCTTCACAGCACAGCAGTAGACTACATCTGGCTCCAGCTATAGCTGAGCCCCCTCCCAGCCAGCTCACTCTTTATCACACCCATAGCTGGGAGGGCAAGGCTGTTTCCCACTCTAGGATAATTAACACAGCTGCAATACATTGACTGCAAGATTACCTTCGGTACCAACTCTTTGTCTCTCCACACTATCTTTACCTCTCTTACCACCAACAGGAGAATAGAATGAATATGGAGTCAGATATTCGAGGAATGGAATGTGAAGTCAGGTGTGTACACATCTCCACGTGCTAGCGAAGTGATTACATTCTTACATAGCTTATTTTCAGCAGATAGTATTTGAGCAAAGTCACCACTGTTTAATTAATCCACTTTCAAAAGATGAGCAATTACTGTTAAGATGATGAATCCCTGAGCAAGTGGCTAAACAGCAATCACTGCACACTGACCTTTTCTGAAAAATCTACACTGGCCCAAATCATAAGAAGAGAAAACTATGAAATGACATAGAGTAACATCAAAATAGCCAGATCAGCTGAACAGGAGTATTAGTTGGATGGGGGCCGTCTCTGTGACAGCAAGATATGGAAGATACATACTCCATTTATCCCAGTTTACATTTTCTTGAAATAGGAATAATGTTGGGTAGATCATGGGGCTATTAAATCTGCTACCACWAGTTTGTCAGTTAATATTTTTCTGGCTCTTTCAAGGTGATGTGATAATTATTAGCAGAACATGTAATCAGGAATTCCATCACAGATTGTGAGTTTTCCTACAAGGTGAAGACATAAAAGTGCACACAGARCAACCAGAGGTTATTAGTCTTCTAAAGAATTTTTCTTTTCCACAAAGGGAATAGTAAATGTGTTTTMCCGGCTTTAGTTACATACTGTCTCCCATATTTTATTTTATTTTAGTAAAAATGTCTTGTGAGGATCCTGTATTGGGAAAATATTCSAGATATAAAAGAATTGCTTTTCTTTTATATCTGGATTCACCCTTGAGAATCGCTGCAATGAAATGCAAGCAAAATTAGATTATAGATTGCCCAGAAACAGARTTCTCTGAATTTCTCTGAACAAGGCTTCCCCTCTAGGAGAGGATTATGTGTGTGTGAAAAACCCCAGACACAGTAGATAGCAGACATCTTCACACCAYGTACCAAAAAAATATTGCTAAATTACTGTAAAGTGGTACTAATTAGTTCTATATCTAACTACTGGAATGGCTTTTTCTTCCTTTGTACTACCTCAAATAAATTGGCAATACTAAACAGTCTTAAAGGCAAAGGAAATGCCACAGCTTATAGACAACAAAAGAGATGGTTTGGCACCTGACTCTTTTCCATTCCTTCGCAAATCTTCTGGTATTCTTTCTAAGCCCTGGTGCTCTCTGTCATTCCTTCACATGCCATGTTCCCCTTTGTCACAGCTTCAAGTGACTTTCCTGTACTGCTCTTCCTCCAGCTACTTACAGACTCCTTTCATGCCCTATGGGTTCCACTGGAYGCCACAATGGAAGTATCAGCATGGGGGAATAAGGCACTTGGGTGTGTGGTGACTTGGAAAAAGTTCTTCTTTGGGAAAACAAGTTAGGTCAAATTGATATTTCACCTTTTTTGTTTTTTAATTGACAGAGGTTTYATGTGACAATCCTGGTGCTGATATGTTCACAATGATGCTGGATCACAAAGGTGATATCTTTCTCTTGAAGGGTGAAAATATGGTGTCACCAAAGYTTCACTGCCTTAGGCATCAAAGTTAGACAATATTCATGGCAAACTCTTCGTGTGTGTRTTCCATCCCCACCCTTTCTAACAAYAGACTTAAAGCTGAAAACCACATTAACACTGAAATTACTGATATTGGGAATGTGATTTACCACAAATTAGGATGAAGGGAATAGTTAATTATAAATAGTGATTTCTCCAGACACTTTTCAGACAGCAGAGATTATTGCATTTCAATATTCCACACTTTAAAAAATCTGGACATTTAGGGTGCTATTAATCAGAATATTATTAGTCTAGAGAAGATAAAACTTTTCAAATGTGATATATAAGAATAACCTAGCATACTTTTCCATACCTGCATGAATTTTGACTGTGGTTCCTATCAGGATGTTCTGKCTTTTTTATTACATTTATTTTATTACATACTGGCTTATTTATTTTCCTTGATCTTTTCATGCATACAGATTTTAGTTTCTCTTTTTACATCTGGGTGAACAAGTATGAGTAAATGTCTTTGTATGTCCAAGCATATGCAATAGTCCCTTTGGAAAAGGAATGCTTTATCAATGACAACAAGAGTCTGCTTAATAATGCCTATGTGTATGCCTTGGAGGTTAAAATCTAAGAAATGAAAACCCTTTTACATAATMTGCTTTATTCAGAAAAACCAACTGGGACATCTCCAGACAGGCTTCTCCTGAGGTCAGCCGACAAGTAAAGGAGTGAGAAATGGAAATACCTTCTTTATAGGACAGGGATTCCCTTCTTCTCAGAGCTTTCAGTCTTAACACCATATCAGGACCACAAGCTTCCTCACACCTCCTGGTACATATAATTYGTTTCCCTGCCTGGCTGAACCAGCAGATCCCACCATTCACAGACTGGCTTTGCTGAGCTCACACTTCTGAATGTGAGAATCACATTCAGAAATCTCCCTGATTCTCCCTGCCCTCAGGCTGGTGTAAGAAGCAGCCTTTAATTTGTGCTCTTGRCTTTATATTCAGCTGGCTCCAGAGGCCCGCCCTCAGAGCCCACCAGGACACACATGTCTGTCCAGCCTCCACCTCCTTCCCTGGGACAGATTAAAAGCAGCCCAGCAGAYTGCACCTCCCTCTCTGCTGGGTCCTGGTGGGGCAGGAGCAGCTGTCTGCACCCATTGCTGCACTCCTCTGCCAGACTCATGAGAGGGAAGCAGGCAGTGTGACGATACCCCCTGCATATTCACATGAGAGAAGTGAAGAAATCCAGCAGTGAAGATGAAAAGCCACTGGTAAGAGAACAAGTGGGATTTAGAGGCATCTGTAAATAAGAGATTAGAAYAGTGAAAGCTGTCCTTGCCAGCATTATATGCAGGGACTRCAATWGAAAGAGCTTTATTGACATGTTTTATWATAAGGCAAAAATAAAATGTTGTTATGTCAAGAAATTATCTTGTCTAAGGGATTGTCTTGTCAAATCTGTTMGCAAATCCTTAACTGGTATTTTATATGTTTAATATGCATGGCTTGGGGGAGAAACTTAATAACAAAACCTGTCAGAAACYATAGATTCATACTGGAGTTTTCATTCTGTTTACAGGAAAATTACAGCTTTCTTTTACCTGTGTAGTTTTCTGTGGTCTTTCATCTCAGCCACCATCCAGCACCAATCAAGTAAGGAGACAGATTTTTTTTACATTTTATCTTTGTGCAATTTTGAATGTCAAAAGAATTATTCTGTGTTTATTCAAAACTAAAATCCTCTGAAACTAGTCATCACACAAAGTGAGTGCTGTCTATGTGAATTTATGTATGGATGGATGGATAGAAGGATATATATGAAAAACAGGGGAAAAGCAAGAGCTGTGTGTGCTGCTTCAAATATGCTATTAGATGTATTTTTAAGGTAAGGATTAGAGTCTGGATGTAGATGGTAAATAGACCACACAAACCTTCCCTGTCTTTCAGTACCTCTAGTTAGATATTTTCCTGCTACGTGTGGCAATAAACTGGTTCTAYTTTATTTGCTGGGCATAAAATGTAAATGGCTGGATGTCAGCCATGTGTCTCATCAAAGAATATAGAATGAGGTCTTTTCTAAGGTGTAATATGTCAACCTGAATGTTCTCTTTAAGCCTATGTTGTCAGAAGGAAACCCACATTTAGGGCTGAGCCTTTGCAGCACACAAGAGGCTCTCTGTAGGTTAGAAATGTTTCTTCTTCCAACCTCCACTCTTCATTCTTCCCTACCCACACTCTGTTGACATTTYCCAGATTGACTTGGTACTGGACTTGTACATGGCTTTTAAACTCTTCCAATAAWTGCTTATTTTTCCTTCCTCCTTCCTTAATTCAGGGTATCTTTTAGGTCCCATGGCCAYGACAAGGTTTTTTGACAAATAATATTCTGAAAATTTGGATTTTTAGATTTAGTTTCCTCAAACAAATTTCTTCTGCATTCTCATTTAAGTAAACAAAAAAGGTCTGTAAAGTCTTCTTGCCACCACCCTGCATTTCATGAATGTTCATTTTCTGATCAAATCTGGCACAGAGGGAAGTGGGAAAGCTTGGAATACCAGAGAGGATGGAAAAGAWGCCAACTGATTTACAACAACTTCTTTAGTTGGCATGAGGCTTATTTAAGTTTCCTTGGGAGTAGGGAGTCTGTTGATTTAAGTAACTGGCCTTCTTTTTTTTTTTAAGTTTGCTTGAACCACAAAAAGTTACAACCAAAAGCTTCCTTTCACAGCAGGCCTTCTTAAACTATTACTATTTCTCAACAGCTCTGCAARAGAATAATTATTATAACCCTCTCATTTAAAGGCTTGAAAAAAAATTAAATAGCATATCAAGTTACTATTTTAAATTTGKAACTCTTTAGAAAAAGACAATTATTTTCTTATACCTCTTACTGAGTACAGTTTAAATTATTTTATACCTCTAATTATTATTATTTATAGCTCTGTTTAATTAATAATAACCTTACAGTTGCTTCAGTTAATTTTATAAGGTGATCTGTGGTAATGTGCAGGCACATGGTTAGTAAATTCACTTTTTTTTTTTTGCAGGACTGCCAGTTATTCTGGGTGCCAGTCACAGAATTGACATCTGTCCAACAATCAGGATTGGCCAGGATGACTTACCAGGCAAGTARCATCCTGACTTTTTCAGGAAAAAGCTGCTGTTCAAAAAATTTATCAGGTTATTTTCAGCTCTGTGACAGAACAATTCTCAAATTAAAATAAAAGTTACATTATGGATATGTATATTTTTTTCTTGTAGGCTTTGACCTGATTTCACAGTTTCAAATAGAAAAAGCTGCTTCTCAAGGARTTATTGAGAGAATAGTGGGATCCACATCTCTACAAGTAGCTTATARATTGGGACCCAATGTAGACTTCAGGATACCAACCAGGTAAGGCCTTCTTTGTTAAGCTTTAAAATATAGATATTGTTCAATCTTACTTTTAAGTGGTAGATCTCCCACAAGCTAGATTGTCTAATTTGAGAAGTTTTTGGAAGGAGAAAGAGGAATTGAACTTTTTTTCCTCTTCTTTCATTGCCACACCAAATCAGACTGATTCTGTAGCAGCAATTTCAGGGACTTCCACTTTCCTCTAACCAATGATATTGCTCAGAGTGCCTCAATATTTGCTGGTACAAAGGGATTCACCTCAGAAAGTAATGTCAGAAGTTGCTGATGACTTGAAATAGGGAGGCAAAGAAAATGTAACAGGAGGAGAGAGAAGAACGTTTTCTTAAAATATTATCACAAAGGGATCTTTCTGATCATGTGAGGATTGCAGAGATGAGATAGGAAAAAACCTCACTGATTCTGAGGTAAGGGGATTTTTCAATTGTGTGTTTTAGGTAACAGGTAGATGAATATTCCTGGCTGATTTATAGTCAATCTATAAAAGTTGAAAACTATTATTTACCATGTGATTTTGTGGTAGAAGTCAGGATTTAAGAATCTAACTGTGCTTGTGCTTTACAGGCCAGACTGCTGCTGGTGAAGGAATAGAGATAGTACAGCAGGGTAGAGATGCATTTGCCAAATTTAGGCAAGTCTGGATTCTGTTCCAGCATCTTATGTAATTAAGAATGCCTCAACTTAACAATTAAGTTACAAGACCATTAACTGAACTACTGTTTCAGCTAGGAATAATTGGATTGTGRAGTGTTTCTGTCTTACTCCACCTATCACTTACAATTTTTCTTGCTGCAATCCTCTCTGGCTCCTACCTTCATAGCCACCAGATTAAGCTACTTTATAGCTTAAGTGTATGGTTACACTGGGCTCATGACTACTTTTAGTCCCAGACACAAATCAAGGGAGCGGATGTGAATGTGAATCCAAACACAGCAAATGGGATMATGACTGCACTAAAAGTTGGAGATTCTCAGATAATAGCAGCAATATTTTCACTTTTAAGAGAGTTTTATTGCTATAGATGCTTCTAGTRAAATATGTGCTTGATATACACAAGTTACCCTGTAACAAGCCTGTATCAACCACCTTACCACAGCATCTGAGCTGACTCCTGCCATTGGGGTAGTTGGAAATCCAGGAAATGGATTTAAGGTTTGAGTCCC
>CADDXX010000207.1:83418-93431 GCA_902810485.1 Alauda arvensis | reverse complement strand
CAACTGAGGTCAGATGAGAATATGTATTATTGTTTAATGAGTATTGCCATGACAGCAAAACTTAGCAGTGCAGAGAAATACTGAAAACCTCTTCACAGAGGATCTGGGGTTATTACTGCTTCTTTTAGGTTTGATGTACCAGACACTCTGGAGTCATTGAACTTAACAGAGAAAGTTGAATGTCACAAGGAGGCTGTTTAAAGATTACCTAACAATACCACCTTCAGTGTGGTAGCAGAAAAACCAGTCTTCTGCAAGAACAAATGARATTCAGCAACTGAAGAGAGAGATGACCCAGCTGAGATAAAGWTTTAGCAGTAGAGGAGATTGAAGTACTTTTAAAAGAGATACTACAGAGGAAGAACACAAAGGGACATAAAAGATGTGTTGAACTGAATCAGTTAGTAAGAGTGAAGGTAGAAGAAAAGTGGAGCAGAAAAGAATATATATGYTTACTGTGTAGCCCAGAAACCTAACACAAGGAGGGATGGAGCACAGTAAACACTGCAAAGTGCCCAGAACCGAGGGAAAGCTGCAATATACACTCGCTGACATTTACATCTGAGATGGCAAGATACAAACTGAAAATAAACAATGACAGAACACAATGAGTTGGATAAAAATCCCATCAAACAAAACTAGGTAGGGCAGACTACTTAATCCTCAGTCAAGAGACACAATTTGGAGGAAAGCAGAGACAGATTAAAATTACTGGCAAGGAACCCCTGCTTCCACATTTGTAGATCTCCACACCTTATATAACGAGCTAAACCTTCCCGCTAAACATTCCCTCTCCTTATATCCCAGCTCTCAAGTGTATGCTAAGGCTCTGGGGAAAAGGAGGAACATCAGCAGTGCGGGTACCTTGTAAAATGAAGCTGCTGCTGCTGCTGCTGCCAGGCTCGCCGCGTCCTTGCTGAACTCTGCTGAGGCTGTGTCGCTGCCTGCTGGAACACAGCTGCACTACAGCTCAGAACACTGCCAACTAGGGAGATTGCCTCTGGAAGTACTCTATTTCTAAATTAGAAATCAAGCATACAGAATAAGATCTGACTTACACAATTTCTGCCCCCCTCCTCCCCACCCCCCCCCGCCATAGCCTGAATCCTGAGATTCACTAATGCTGTCTAAATAGCTACTGAGATAGGATTGATCTGCCACCCAAAAATCATCTTCGTTCAAAAAGTCTACTTGGCTGAGAAGTTATTCTAATGAAAGCTGGGATAGTTTTCATTAGAATAACTTATAGTAGCTCTGCATATCTTCATGCTTAAGAAATTTATTCAAATCTATTCTTAAATGTGGGCAGATGGCAAAAATGTATTGATGTCAACAGGATATGACACTACAGTTTTATGATCCATAGAATAAATAAGGGAAGGCCTGTTTCTTAAATATTGTACTGGATTGAAGTGATGCATTTGGAATAAAAATTGACATTACTGTTTCGCACAGTGACACAGTCAGTGCTACCTGTGTTTTCAAAGCTCACCTTATAGGATTTGCTAAAATATGAGGTGTTTTATCTGTGGCAAATCTGTTTCCTGCTACTTGCAGTCTTGTGGTTGAATGTCACACTTTGAATGTGGGTTCCCACTATATATTTTTTCAATGATTTCTGCTGAAGTGATAGCTTGTATCTTAACAAAAGGGTTATTGGCAGGCTGAAGAAGAAAATGCATTTGCCAAAGGCATTCTTATGCCTTCAAAATCAAATCAGRTCTGCACTTTCCCCCTGGTCATTGTAAAATCATACTATGTTGACTGATTTTGTAAGTCTAATAGTGGGAAATAGGATAACTGTTGGRTATACTTTCTATATCTGAAGTAGAAGTTAGTTGTTGCTCCATCCATTATTCTTAGAAAAGGTTATTGTAAAAATAGTAAAAGGCTGGAAGAACCCCCATTTCTGAACCAGTTCTTTTGCCATTAGTAACACCTTGTTTTGGGGCTCAGCATGCAGAAGTGCACTGATTCAAGAATGGCTGAGATATGGTTCCACTGAGTAATGGTTTCYCATTACTCTGTGGTGATATGTGGAGATTTTCAGAGCAAATACAGAGCAAATRTGCTGTATTTTAATCCTACACAGTGCCATATATTCCAACGGATTGCCTGATGAATACTCCTTTCTAACTACTTTTCGGATGACTGGGGCCACACTGCAGAAATACTGGACTATTTGGCAGATTCAGGATTCTTCAGGAAAAGAACAAGTTGGAGTGCATCTCAATGGTCAAGTGAAAAGTGTTGAGTTTTCYTATAAAGGAGCAGATGGAAGACACCAAACAGCATCATTTTTACATTTACCTTTCTTGTTTGACTCCCAATGGCACAAACTTATGATAATTGTGGAATCAAACAGTGTCACACTTTTTATTGACTGTATTAAAATAGAATCCCTTAACATAAAACCAAAAGGGAAAATGAACACTGATGGCTTTGCTGTGCTTGGAAAGCTTAAAAACAATCCTCAAATTTCAGTTCCGGTAAGTTTCAAAATCTTTTATTTCTTCAAAAAATGTTTTACATTAAATATGGGGTTTTGTTTCATGGAATGCATGTTTTAATTATTTCTGAAAGCAAGAATGGCAGAAAATAACTCCTTGGCAGGTAAGTACTAGCTGTGTTTTTTAAATTTTGCACTTACACCTTGTAAATTAAGAGATGACCCAGGTTATGTCTAAATTTCAGTAACGAAAATTCTTAGACATCCCTGTTCTTGTTACAACAACTTTGAAATAAAAGAGTGAAGTGAGACATAGTTTTAAACTCTATCTCACACTGTTTGCAAAAAAMCATGGACACAGGTTAARCAGTGTTGTGCAAATCTGAAAGGGAAAACATTGCACCAAAAGAAGCATCTCATGTTTCATCACCTCTGTATGTTCAGTTGCTGTATGCACTGGATTGAAATCAGTTTWACATGAGAATGCCAGCAGAAAGCTGCCCCATGTGCCTGGAGGGATCTATCTAGCAYGCTGCTATAGAGGTGGATTAGGGAGTCTCAATAGCTGAAAAGTTAYACTAATTCAGTTGAAAATGACATTAAAAAATAATAATCAAATAATGATAATGTGTCAATTAGAATATTACAAATTAGCATATGTATATTAGCTTTGCTAACTGCTCTGAGTAATACTGATGGATGAATGGATAGGTGGGATGATGAAAACATTACACATTACATCTATTCTATACATGCTACTAGGATGAAAAAAATTCAATGCCAGTGTTGTTTTCCTCTTCAGAAGGATAGTTAGATTAAATGAAGAGAAAGCTATAGGTATTAATGCAATAATTTTACCTGGTATACAGTGCTAGAGCAAACTGTGCCCTCAAGTCAGACACAGAGTCATCCCTTTAAACATGAGAAGGGTTCCTTTGCCTGTTGAAGTGATTCCAAAKGGCAGCTGACAAATGAGAAGAGAGATGTGGTACCAAGGTCACTTTGACCTTCYCTTGGTGCTCTGACTGACCTTTGGCCAGGATTAAAGAAGCGAGCTATTTGGAATCTTATCCTCTTTCCTCTCCAGCCTGTGTTTTGCAGAGCCTTGCTCTTTCCAGCAAGATGTACAAATGAGAGCACTGATCACCCAGGGCTCTTCAGGCTTTTGGTGGGGAAAAGTGTCTGGCATTAAGTTCTGCCTTGTCTGTATTTAAAATTCTACATCTTTAGGCACCAGTGTGGAGCTATGGCAACTGCAGGACAACCTCCTTTAAGGATGGAAGAACAATATGGAATTAAACAATTTTTATAATTCACCGTTTATAATGCAAAATGTTCATTTCTAACTTTAGCATGTTTCTGGGAAGATTTGTCATATGAAGTATATTTTATGAAAAAAAGTAAAATCTTTGCATGAGTTAGGCTTTAAAACAAGAGTATGAGACACTTCTTAACAAAAAGAAWAATGAAACACTGGAACAAATTATCAGGGAAGACAGAAAGTAAGCATGGCACTATATTCTTAAACTGAGTTTGGATGYCTAAAAATACTCTTTATTTTAGACAGAACTGACTTAGGACTCACTAGATTGAATTGTATGGCCTGTGCTGGGAAGTCTAAAAAAGCAATGGTAGTGGYTCAACCTGGTATTACAATATTGAAGATTTAGGAACCCCAAATCCTGTGAAATGATGATAAAGAAATTACATAGTCAGATGGACTAGTAATTTTTAAATGCCTATTTATATTGCAGAAATTTCTGTCCTAGCGTGTGTATTTTATTTCTCTTTAAACTGACTAAATAAATCTGTGATCAGGGCTATTCTAGCCTTTAACTTGSTTGACTATAAGTTTAAATATCTCAACAGTCTTGGTTATTTAATATGCCCTAGGCACAGCTTTTGATTTACTCCCAGACATTGTTAAAGTATATTACTTCCAGTGGTATAATTTTAAAACTACTTAAATTATGTGTTTCCTATTCTTTGTTTGCAGCATTCTGGTGAGGGCCCTATTTATCTTGCAGAATAGGTCAACTTCTCAGAGGTGCAGGGTAATACATATAGTTTTATAAGGGATTCTTTATTGCTTGTTATTACTATGACTGCCTAGGAGAATAATAGACACAGTTCCATTAGAAACTGCATCTTGCCTTTCTACCTTTACAAAGATTTATTCAAGGATTTCTGGAATGCTTTATGGAGGGCAAATTTATGCACAGATTCACAGCTGCATTTTGTCTTTTTTTTTTAATAGATAAAATTATCCAGAAGTTTTACYTTTTTATCTAAAAGTAATTAATATAATCCATTATAAACCCTAAGGAATATGAGATTTAGCGTAATTTCAAAACTGAAAAGGAATTTATTTCCTAAATTACATATTTTTATAGGAAAATAAAGAAATTGATTTCTTACTGTTCACATGATAACTTCAGTGAGGTTATTTAATTCTGATTTCAGAGGCATTACCATGATTTTTTCATAATAGACACTAAACACTTTGTTAGAAGTGACTCTTCGTCATTATTTAATTGGCATTTAATGCTGCTAACTAGCTCAGGGAAGCTACATGACTTGTAACATCTAAGAAGAAGCTGCTAGTCAATATTTGTTTAAGAGGGATTAATTTACACCACAGAACAGATTGTGTCTGTGTRCTGTAAAAAGCCACATCTTGTTTATTTTTCCCCCTGTGAAATCTCACATTCAGTGGGCTGAACCCTAGCTATGGAAAACCAAATAAYACTGGAATTGGCTGTAATGTTCAAAGGCTTTAAAAAAAGGTGCAAGGAAAATGAAGCTATAAAACCTACTACAGAGATGTCAAAAAATGGATAAACCATGTTTAAAATAGCTMTGGAATGAGATGCATTTAAATATATGTAGTTTATTCTTGATGGCTTAACAAATGTACAGACAGTTGACAGCAGACCTCTCTTAGAAGAAATATAGATATCTTTGACAAAGTATTGTAGAAAATCTCCACATGAAAAACTCATGGCTGAGTTGTACTTCCCCAGAAGGAATGATCTCCTCTGATCTTCACCAAGCCAGCAATAGCTCAGGGGGTACCGGAAGCCAGATCTCCCAGAGGAGACCTGCAACTGTTCTCTGAGGGTCACAGTTTTCCTTAAAGCCCATGGTACTGCTGAATGTATCCCTGTGACTGATCTTGTACTGAAAATGCTAYCCTACATATTTGGGTGTCATTTGTAATTTTACCTAGCCTTCACCTCTCTCAACTAAAGCAGAAATAATACAACTGAATTACATGATTGATATCAAGACGTGCATGATGGTGGGCATTCSCTGGAATTTCTGTAGAACTTGAGAGCACAAAACAGTGAACAGACACAGTTAATCATACCTGTGCTGACCRAGAAGTTAAGATGAAGCAGAAATCCTGTAGGAAACCTGCAAAATGTATGTCAGGAATACTGACCTATGGTTTAACTCCAGATAGCAACTAAGTGCCACACAACCACTTGTTCACTCTACCCCATGGTGGGATGAGAACTGGAAAAGTAAAAGTGAGGAAACTTATGGATTRAGATGAAGACACTTTAATAGGTAAAGCTCAAGCCACGCACACAAGCAAAGGAAAACAAGGAATTAATTCACCACTTTCTAATGGCAGGCAGGTGTTCAGCCATCTGCAGGAAAGCAGGGCCCCCTCACATGTAGCAGTGACTTGGGAAGATGAAGAGCATCACCTCAAACTCCCCTCTGCCCTGTCCTTCTTCTCCCACCTTAATATTCTGTGCATGATGTTGTATGGCCTGTGATATCCCTTGAGGCAGTTGGGATCAGCTATCCTGGCTGTGTCCCCTCCCAAGCCTCCTTGCTGATGGGGTGGGGTCAGGATCAGAAAAGGCCTTGACTGTCCAAGCACTGCTCAGCAAAAATAAAATCATCCCTGTGCTATCAACTCTGCTCCCAGCACAAATCCAAAACATTGCTCCAYACCAGCTACTRTGAAGAAAATAAGCTCCACCTCAGGCAAAACCAGCACCTTTGGGTTTAAAAGGTTACATTTAAATATTTTTGATTTGTGATTACCCCTAAATTATCTGAGTTTCATTTCTGAGAACTTTGTGACTCTACTTGATCCATAATAACACAGTATATTGATATCAGTAGAATACCTAAATGAGATATCTTCAATATAGCAGCATCTTTTAAATCASCTTAACATAATCAACAAGATCATTGTGAAATAGTGGCATGGGAAAAGATACCTTGACAGTAAGACTAGAACATATTAGCCCTTCTCTCACCTCTCCTCAATCAATGGGAGGCCAGTCACATCTTTTACTACCTTGCCACCAGAAGACTTTTATTTTTAATTTTTAAAAAAGTTAGAGAGGTTTCCTATCAGCTRTTGTTTGATATAGCCTCAAGGCAGACAGAGTTAGCTTTCTTCTTTTYATAGCTGGTACAGCGCTGTGTTGTGTATTTACTGTGAGGATCATGTTGACAACTTACTTCTGTTTGGGCTGTTTYTATTGTATGGCTGCCTTGTAGTATTAAATTAGCATTAGTTTTTTTATATGTAWATTATGGCATTCTATTGGGTATTATTATGAAGGTTTGAAAATGAGAAGTGCATAAAGAAGGGGAAGAACTGGGTCACAGATGGTGGTGTCAGTTAACAGGTAAAAGAAAGGAGGGTACTGCTTCTATTGTGCTCCAGGCTCAGCACTCTGGAAACTGTGATGACTGCAAAGCAAACAGAACAGTAGAGATGTGATACAGAGGATTTCAGGAGTGGCAGCACCTCGGCCGGTTTATGTCCCCTCTTTAGAAGACCTCCAGAGTTAGGGGTGGGGAATGCAGGGCGAACCACTGCTCTATCTGTGGCTATTGACATGAAACACCTAGCGTTTAACCCTCTGCGTAGTGTGCCAGTATTCCACCTCTTACACGCTCTGCCAGTGTGACCCCTGATCCGAATTAACATGGTATTTTCTCCTTGCCCAGTTCGACATCCAGTGGATGGTGATCCACTGCGACCCCTTGCGACCCCAGCGCGAAGGCTGCGACGAGCTGCCCGCTCGGGTGAGAGCCCTGCCCTGCCCYGCCSTGCCCTGYCCTGYCCTGYCCTGCCYTGCCSTGYCCTGYCCTGTCCACCGCTGCAGCCCACGGGAGTCTCATTTTTTTCTCCCCCTTCCTGGCCGGCGATGCCCTTTTTTTGCCATACCTGCCTGGTATTCAGTGCTTTTAGAAATCCAGCCCCCCAGAGCAGCAGCAGCGGCAGTAGCCGCCTCATTTTAACCCTTCGGTGACTTGCAGTCTGCCTCGGCCCTGCGGGCGCTTGGCGGGCCCCCGTGTGCGCAGTGCCCCGCAGGCAGAGGGGCTGGCGCGGCCGCYCCGGCACCGCCGCCGCACAGAGAGGGTAACACCCGCGGGCACGGCGGGGTCCGTGTTACACAACCGACCCGACAGCAGCAGGACAAAGGGTTAAGGCGCTGCTAGCACTCCTGTCCGGCCGCCAGCCTTCCTCCAATCCCCGCGACCCTGCCCGGGGACGGCCGCAGCCGGGAGGGCTCCGCTCACCTTGCGCCCGCCCGTCCCGGCAGCCGCAGGCTGCTCCTCCATCCATGGCCCGGCGCCTCCTGCCCCTGGGGCTCTTCCTGCAGGCGCTTTGCCTCGGCCTGGCTCAAGTAAGTTTGTTCTGACTTTGGCTCTGCTTTGTTGTTTTTTATTCTTCCTCCCTCGCAGGTAACCCAGACGGGAATCGAGGTAAGTGCGAGGGAGCGGGCGGAGCTCGGTGCTGGTGCAGAGGGACCCAGGGCTGCCCTCCGGAGGGTGTTTGTCCCGTTCACCCAGGGAGCTGTGGGTGAGGCGGCAGGGCCGAGCTGACCGCAGGGCAGCGATACCTGTGTGTGCCCACCTGTGAGCCCAGGACAGGTAACACCGGCTGGGCTGGAGCTCCACATGCAACTACCGCTGGATGGAATGTTTCTGGGAACTCTGGTGTGCGGAGGAAATGTGTCCAGAGCAGCAGTGCTGTGGGGACCAAGGAACCAGGCTCAGGGCCCGGGGCAGCCTCCTGCTCACAGAGCCCYGTTGTGGGGCCGCGGGCAGAGCTCACTGCAAAGAGAACAGAGCCCCCCATTATAGGCACGGAGAGCTGTGACAGCCTTTCCCTGAGTTTCCACAGGCTGCCGGCGCCTGCTGCCTCCCCTCGGGAGCCCGGCGCTTTGAGAAAGTGCCTCTGTAGATGTTAATGTAATCCCGAGAAACCAGGGAAACTGCTGAGCCTGTCAGTGAAGCAGGGAAAGAATTGTTTTAAATGTTCGTTGCTGGTCTGAACTCTCAGGAATACTGTCTCTTTGTGYTGGCAGAAAGAGTGATTAGTGTAGTGAATTTCGGTGTTTGATTCGCAAAGATCACTTYTATTTCTGCCACACCGTCATTGCCGTGTGGCATTCAGATCCTGCTGGGTGGGGAGTGGAGCCCTCCTGGCCCTGCCAGCACTGTGGGCACAGGGAGAGTGGCTGGGCCCAGGGAGCGGGGTTTAACACCTTCCTCATTCCTTTGGTGAGGGCAGTGTTGCCAGTCCTCATAGTGACAGTCAAAATAGGATATAGGGCCTGTGAYRCRCATGGGGTGAGGATGCAGGTCCTTRTCACAGCTGTGACCTCCTGACTAACCCATAGCCTCTAACTGTGCTGGTCCCCCCAGAATGGCTCCGTGGTTTGTCAGGATCTAATTGCTCCTTTTTTTCACTCCTTGTCAGAGAGGTCCCCCTGGTCCACCAGGCCCCCCAGGTCCACCAGGGCCACCAGGAGTTCCCGGTATTGATGGCATTGATGTAAGTGTTTCCCACGCCTGCCTAGGAAACAGGAAATGCCTTGAGGCGGATCTACATTGTCTGTCAGCCTCTGATCTTCAGGAGTTTGAATTTAGCTGCAAATACTAAGAATTGATGGATCTCAATTGATGGCTCTGTAGTGGGCTGGAATGAGGGGAGAAGGCAGATTTTCAGATTGTCTTTGGTATAGAAAACTCAGGATTATTTATTTTATGTAATCAGCATCATACTCTGTGATTATCTGCCATTAACAGGGTGTAGGGGTTTCATAAATCTARTCTCAAAAGGGATTACATAGAATCATTCATGCTAAATCATGTTAAGGATTTCGTGGCGTTACTCCTGTTAGGAGTTACTGCATGTGCTCCCTTGATTCCTGTCAGAAGTTTCTGTGATGATTTCTGTTAGTCTGTAATAGAAATTATGTGGATTTCATATTTACTTTCTACAATAAGAGTTAGTTGAGAATTTTTTCTGACAATATGCAAATCAGTGGTTTTCATGAAGGGCCATAAAAAGTTTTTGCAGTTCTGACAAAWACCTTCCTTTTCATATCTTTGTAGGGGGAGAGAGGCCCGAAGGGTCCCCCTGGCCCACCGGTGAGTCATTTCAACTACTTTTCATTTGTTTCTGTGAGAGAAGTTTTGAGTTTTGCTTCTGTTTCCCTCTGTGCAGCATGCGTAAGTGTCCATTTAAATCCTGCAGGGTCCCGATGGGGATGCAGGCAAACCAGGATCCCCCGGA
>CADDXX010000207.1:65509-76380 GCA_902810485.1 Alauda arvensis | reverse complement strand
TTATGATGATTTGCAGCAAGGATGTGTGAAGCAATAGCAAAGGGATTATGCAGGTTGTGTAAGTTTACTTTCTGCTGTGTATTAAATRGTTAAAATGGAATGATTCTGATGAATGCTTGAAATTTTCCCTGTGTTATACTGACTTTTTAAACAGCCTTAGAAATGCAACCCTGGATTGATGTTCTGTGGCTTTTAAACTCACATTCAGCCCAGGTGCCTTATTACATCAAATCTCCTGAATATTTAAGTATATTTGGGKTTTTTTATTTTAGAGTTTCATTCATATCACTGACACTGTTCTCCATAAAGTTTTCCACTTGCTTTAATAATGCAAGAGTGAGGGATCTGTTTTCTTAGAAGGAGCATATWATCCAAATAGGCAGAAACACATTTGTATCTTGGATACTTCTCATTAAAATGATTCAGGACAATGCTAATAGAAAATATAAATAGGAGAAGTTTGGTGTTCTTTCTGATTACCAAAACCCATAAGTTTAATGGATTTAGGCCTCAGGGAAGCACTGTGGGAAAATAGTTCACTTTTATTATAAATTCAAATGTACTTTTAGAAGGAAATTATTATAGCATAGATATGTTTATCATGGTACTTGATAATTAGCTAAACACAAAGCCTTTAATGTCTTCATTCCTTTGTGGAAGTATATATGTTTATAAATATGTGTAATGATACTGCAAGGCAAGTTAATCAGTCATTTAATTTTCTCTACTGACACCAATTACCTAATAATAAAATTGGTTTACAACAGCAGTTAAACAAGTTTTCAAAACAATTTTACAGAATCAAATGAAGRGTTTTATACACCACTTTTATCTGAAATACTCTATTCTTGGAAAACAGCTTTACCAGGTTCGGAACCCTCCCCAAATTTCTGATCTTTTTTTCATATTTCACAGGGGAAGGGGATTCTTGGACCACCTGTAAGTATCAGTTTTACAATTCATAAAATTTACTGTGAAATGAATCTGTTTGAATATTTAATAAAGCTATTATACTGTAATTAAAAGAAATCCAGTGAAAAAAGAGGTGGTTTTAATCCTGATGTTCTATGTCTATAATCTATGTTTTCTTCAACTACCCCGAGGTCTGTGGTATATGGGGCAAGAATATTGGTGTCTGAAGGCATAGTTTGTTGTTTGTGAGAATTACATGTTCTCAGTCCTTGGATTTGGTTACACAGGTATTATTATATGGTATAAAATCCTATTTATCTTGGTTGTTGTAGGGCCCAGCTGGTGCAGCAGGACTTCCCGGGGAAGTAGGTCTTGCTGGTCCACCTGTAAGTATTTCTGTGTTTGCTGAAAATGCAGATTTATTCAGATGCTAGATGGTACTTAAAGMAAAAATGGGCAATCTAAATATCATTTGGGCTATCAAAGCATTTCCAACTTTTTTTTTTTTCCCTCTACAGTGATCACTGGTAGAAAAAGGATTATGTTTGAAGCTCATCAGAAATAAGAACAATGAGTAGCAGGGCCACCTGTCAGACTAGAATGAAATGTTTCAGTGTGTCCTGTACTCTATTTCTCTTATTCAAAGGAAGCTGAAATAAAAAAGCAGACCTGACAGAAATGCRGGAAATGTAAACCTTAACTACTTARACTACTGATTTTCATTTGCATACCAGTGAACATTGCARTCAGTATTTCTTGGTCTCACTAAGTGTGGCTCCATCCATTGACCTYACTGCTGAACTGTGCCCTCAGTTTCACCACACTGTCACATTTTGGCACCACACTTTACTGAAATGGTAGCTGAAACCAATTGGTACTTTTCTACTTCAAATCTGAAATAGCATTACAATTTTGTTTAATAAACCCTAATTTTTAATGCAATTATATTAATAAATCTAAAAAGAATTTTTAAAACTGCCAATTTTTTTTCAGAAGATGATGCATCTAGCTCACTGTCTTGTCTGTAGGAAGGACAAGAATGGATACCAAGGGAAGTGTAGAGGCTATTTATAAAATGACATTTTTCCTGTCATACTGTCACACATTCTGGCAGTTAATTGGTAGTTCAGAAACTGCCTGAATCAGGAATTGCATCACTGATACCTTTTCAAAAACTGCATGTGAGCTTRTTCTCCATTGATGCAGTCTCTGAATCCATTTATATCCCAAGCCTCCACAGCATATTGCAATAATGTTTCACAATGTAATTATGCATTAGAGGAATTACTCTATAGCTGTCATGTTTTGAGAATTAATTAACAATTTTTCTATATTCATCTTGCTTATTGCATTTATGACTTAATGAAAGACCTAATATTGAAATTACAATATTAAATTAAAAGGTGGTCCCTGCCCAATTATTATATTTATTTTAATTACAAACTTTCAGAAAAAATAATTCTCAGAGGTTCCACRTTGTCTTTACATATGGGAGCACTCAGCATCAAAATTTCACAAACAGGAAAGAGTTCTAACTTGGTAAATTCATCTTGTGCTCTGAAAAAATAGATTTTCTCCTCTCTCTACATTTTCCAGTTGCTAGAATTCATTTAGTTCATAACTTAATAGCAGCTATAGAGGAGGAGTGCATAGATGATCCTATGGTCACATGTTTCAGATTTCTAAAGCAGGCAAAAATGTTTTGGTTTTTTTGCGACTCCTATTTCACAACATGGCTGCAGTTCTATTAAAAAATGTTTTTTCCATTGTGTTCTGYGAGCCCTGTTGTGGGCTGAGGTTTTAACTGCCAGCCTAGTCTGTCCTTCTGTAGCCACTTAATTTCTCACTGTTGTGTGGTCTGAATATGTAACTACTGTTTGGTATTATTACTATCAATTAACTAAATTATTTTACCCTTTTTAAGGGAGATCCAGGAAAAAGAGGGCCACCAGGGCTACCAGGACCTCCAGGTCCTCCAGTAAGTGATGATGTTTAATATGTGCTTACATCTAAATTTTGTATTGTTGCTATTTGAACAAAACTTCTCCCCAAGTCCTAGAGCTGAATACTGACTTTAGGATATCAGAAAGATTTTGATCTTCCATTTAGAAAGCAAGCTTCCACTCTATGGTTATAAAAAGGTAGTTTTGAAATGCAAATTGTGTACCTTCCGTCATGATGCCTTCCCATTTCTATAAAGTGCAAATACACAGGTTTTAAATTCTTTGTGAATCATAATACTGTAAATGTAATCTTTGTTGGGCCTCACTGGTATTGCTTCAGTAGAGGCAGGCTTTTCTCTGTTAGGAGAAGAAAAAGATATTTGGCTCATTAAACAGAACTATACACTTCCAAGTGTGCTGAATTCTAATGTCTTTCTTGCAATCAGATCTGCTACTTGCAGGAAATAGAAAAAAGCTTTACAGCAGTGCTTTTCCTCTCCAGGGGAACAGCTACCTTTTTGTAACCTCTGGGGAGGAGGGATGTGTGTTATGCCTTTGTCTTGTGGCAATTTACCTGCCCAGAGAAACAAAATGGAGAGTTTGGCAGACGCATCTCAGTCTGGGTGTTGGGAAATGCAAACTGCTGGGAAAGGTGTTGTGCTAATGTCTTACAAAAAACTGTACTGTTCCTCTGCTGGGAACCTCCTCCTCTCCACTCTTCAGGGACAGACCCTAAATGCATAAGCTTTATTTATGCCAAGTTTCTTGTTTTCATGACAGTTACCAGAGAACTGGCAGAGGCATTTTAAAAAATATGAATTGGAGAAGTTTGGAAACAAGTGGAAATGATTTCTCAATAGGGACACATAGTGCTTCTGTTCCTTAAAGTTTTGTCTGTTTTAGGTTTCTGAAGTGCCACAGTCCTACTCCAGCTGATGACATTATGGATCCAAATAATCTTGGCTTTTTAAAAATCCTTCTGCATATAAGAAGACCATTCTTTAAGGAGCTCATTCCCTAAAGTCTTCTGTGCTTTTCTCTGAAACAGTGCCCTCACTCCCACAGGGCTTCAGAGAATCCAGCTACTGCTGTGCAATAATCTTTCTCCCTGTTGTGCCTCATACAACTCCTGTTAGCTTCCATCAAGTGTTTGATTTAATATGAGAAAAGGTCTTCCCCCCACTGAGTCCATCTCATTTTACACTGATGTCTGGTTATTGYAACTATCATCTGCCAATACTTTTAGGAAGATTGTTTTCTCTGTAGAAATAATTTTCTCTGTAAAGACCTGAATCTTTTGGTGAATGTCCCWAAGTTATTCTTACTATAGAAATTGTCTTGGTTTCTGTAGGAAACTAATGGGGTTTGGACATATTTGTTCTATATTTAACAGAAAGTATATTTGAGATGSTTTGGAGAGCAAGAGAAATATTTTGGGTTTTTTTGAAAAGTTGTTAAGTTGTTCTGAGTTAGAAGATAGGACCTSCAGTCCTATAATAAATTCCTACAGTTTTTCATGTGAGACATCCCTTGGTTGATTGTATTTCTGATTCCAGGTTTAGATAGTAGTTTTCTAATCACTGTGCTGCCTAATGAGACATGTTTGGTTATTTCTGTATTGCTGACTTTGATTAATTTAATTTAATTTAGGGAACKATTGGCCTGGGAGATGGCGACGTGTTGGTAAGATTATTGTCCATGTTTTTATTTCTTTTTAAATAATCTCAGACAATCTTATTCAGCCCACGTGGTAATAACTACATGAATGCTTTTSCAGTGTCCCAGTGCTTGTCCACCTGGCCGCCCAGGACATGCTGGCTTAATGGGTATGAAGGTAAGAGAACYTGATTGTTCCAGCATTCCTTCCAGAGATGCTGTCTCAAGGCACTAGGGAGGGTAATTGCTGACTTTTGAAAAAGGGCATTTCACTGTTAATTTCAAAAAAGATTGCATCAGTGTGGTTGGTTATGGTCATTCAACCCTTGACTGMGAAAATAACATCTTGTTGAAATCTGCTACTCCTCTAATCTTCACTGTGAAATGGATGTGTGGCACTGAGAGGATTAGAGTATGTGAAGGATTATTTCATTCACTTCCTGGGTCATTTTTGGTCTGACTCCAGAAACTCTGAGTATTCCCCCAGATCCTAAATCTTTTTGACTTCTTTTTCTCTCCCTGGGAGACCTATARGATACTAAATTGAAATTAACATGTTTTGAGTCTCATTTTAGCTAAGATTTCTTAAATATATTCTTTGCTGGTCTCTAGAAATACTGTTGGTCTCAGGATATTTTTATGGGATAACATATGAAAAAAATGCTAACCTGCTTCTGGATCTAACAAGACCATCCTTGTTAGATAGAGAAGCAGATATTTTGAGCATAATACTAAATATGTTGTGTGTCCTAGACAGGTGAGGAAGAAGTAGTGAATGGGGTTTGAGAGGGAACAGCARGACAGCTCTCAGCAGTCTATGTCTGTTTTGAAAAACTGTATTTTAATTTTGAATAGTCTCTATTTATTTATTTATTTTAGTTTTTTGTGTTCATTTTAGGGGCAAAAAGGTTCAAAAGGAGAGTCTGGTGAACCAGGAAAACAAGGATATAAGGTAAAATAAAAAAAAAAAAGAGGAAAAAACTGCTGTTGTTTTTTAGCAAACTGATAGTAGTTTAGCCTCACCTTCAAAAACAGTATTATATTTTGTTATGAGTATTAATTGTTTTATCAGAGTGCATGAAGTGATATTACATATCATAGTGCTACAGAGTAACCAAAGACACATCTCTATTCTTTATTCACCTGWACTCTGTATTTATTATGATGCACAAATCATACTCCTCTTGCTTTTTATTTTGATTGTTCAATTTAATTATTATAGAACTTAAGGGGAAAATTTAAGCTAAGTTTAATAATTGAAAAAATCTCAAACATTTAAATTCAGGATAATTCCCAAAAACTTGAATTTACCAAGTTAGCTGTTCTGCAGCACAGWTGAGTACTTGCATGAAGAATGAGAGGGAAAAATACATTTGAGAGGGAAAGGACACTGTATAAATTCATAAACAGAGGCCAGATCAAATTCCTCTTGAAAACTGGAGTGTTAAATCTCTCAAGGTATTTCATTTGAATTAACCTTGTTATACAACCTCTTTAAYATTGAAATATTTGCAAGAAATTTTCAGATTTGCCCTGCCTTCATCCATGCTTCAAAGTTGCACAAAAAAAATTAGAGAAAACTTTTTGCAGTTTTARTCTGGAAGAACAAGAAATCATAGAATGCTAGGAGGTTGGAATGGACCTTACAGATCATCTTGTCCCAACCTTCCCTGCCATAGGCAGGGGCACCTCCCACTAGACCCGGTTCCTCAAGGCCTTACCCAGCCTGGCCTTGAATACTGCCAGGGTTGGGGCATCCACAAACCCCCTGGGCAACCTGTTCCAGTGTCTCATTACCCTCACAGKAAAGAATTTCTTCCTAAGGGCTAACTTAAATTTCCCCTCTTGCTGTTTGTACCCTTTAATCCTTGTCCTATCACTACAGTACCTGATGAAATCCTAAAGACATTAATGTCAAGAAAAAATGGGATGACAGATTAAGGGTAAAATATAATTATTCTTTATACTGAGCTTTCTTTAAAATTACCCTTTTGACTAATAATTGAATGGAGTGTAAACCTAAATGACTATCTGTCTGAGGAAGTGGTGTGACTTCGTTTGGATTTCTTTCAAGCAGGACACRGTGACAGAAAACATTGAGTAGGAAATGCACCTCATAGAATGACAGAGCAATRTGCATGGTTTGGATTGGCTACAGATGTATTCCTTCTGCTTTCCCAGGGTGAAGAAGGGGACCAAGGACCCAGTGGTGAAGTGGGAGCTCAAGGCCCTCCAGTAAAGTATTTCCTTTTAAAATGTTACTCATTTTCTTCATAATGACAGATCTTTTTGTCTTGTTGTTGTAAGAAAACAAATATCATAAAACCTCCATGCACCTTTCTCTTTATTCTGCCATATTGTCCATGAATCAAAGAAGAATTATTGAAGTCCCTCCAAAACCTACATTATTRCTTGTCACAAAGCTCCATATAGCTCTATGGAACAATTTCCTGTCCAAAATTTTGTGTTGTGCTTAGATTGTGAYAATAGTTGGATTTTTTTCCCCTTCACCTTCCTTTTCATAATAATTTTGATGACTCTGACTTCATTGTGTTTGAAACACAATCAGCTGTGAAATTCAGACAGCTAAGATTTGARGATGAAGTTGCAACCACTGAAGAACATTTTTTTCTTGAAGTTTCTTGCCTTTTGGCTTGCAAAAGAAATATCCTTCAACCATACCTAGTTGTTTTCTTGTCCTGATTCACTGTGCTTCATTCTGACACATACCTGTGAGGAGCTCTTATGGTTACCATGGCTGAAAAGGACTAGGGAACAGAATAAAGGGGTCATTCTAAGTAGGAGAAACAGGCATAACACCTTTAATTTCTATGGTTTATTTTCTAGTGGGGTGTCGTGCTTTTTTCTTAGGTGTAAAAGTATTTACTTAATGCCACTGGTATCCAGATTTGATACTATAACAGGAACCTRCCTTAATGCACATGACATCTAAATGCTAAATTACAAAATCTCTCTGATTTTGTAAACATATGTCAATATAAACCTCTGGATTATGACTAGAAAAAGATAAAGAGCACACTAAGTAAAGGAAAGGGTGCATTTCTTCTGATGGTTGATCCTGAAAAAATATCCCTGAGGCCCTGGTGCAGGCAAAGTACTTGTGTAAGAGGCAGCTTCTGCTGTCTGAAAGGCCTGTGGAAATAATTAATTTTACTCAGTTTGGTAAAGTTCTTCAATCACTGTGAAATAACACAGTAGAATTAAAAAACAATTAAAGATTGACTTTTTTTTCTTTATATGACTTACTCATAACATTTCACTGTATCACCAGTTGGTCACCTTACAAACTCTAAAATAATGTTTTTTTGATTAAAATTTGGGATTCATAATATGCATAAAGTGATATCAGATAGATAACCCATGTGAAAAAGGGCAGACAATGCTTTAGAGGCACAGATGGAGAGCCTGTAGACTGCTGCATCTTATATGCTCCTTGCATAAATGAATGAAAGGGGTTGAGTATTCAGTCTCCACCACAATCCAACCCATGTATTCCACTGACAAGATTTGCATAAGACAGCCACCCCTGGGAGAGGTGTTGCTTTTGATAGAAAGTATTGGATACCACAGTGTGCCTGCTTCCAACATTGATCTTAGAAGCAGGATTACACTGTGWTCATCTCCCTTGTGGGGCTGCTGTAGTGAATCTTGCATTATGATGATTTCCCCCACCTTTTAGGCTGACAAGGCTTCAAATGTTCTGTGCAAGATTCCATCTAACTTTGTGAAGGAGCGAGTAGAGGCTGCCAATGTAGAATCTGCTCAGGCAGTGGGTTTGCCTAAGCTATGGGGAAGTGCCTGTAGCTGTTTCAATGAAGCAGGACAAGCAAATTACTGCTGAGGGTTTGTTCTCTGCAGGGAGGAGACACCTCAGGTAGTGTCAATCTCTTGGGAAGAGAAAGACAGAGCAGCCAAATTTCCCACAAGACGATTTTGAAGGAAAGTGATGACAACTGTGATGGTAGTTATGATGCATCCTGCTGCATTGGGGTGTCTACTCTAAGAGTTTAGCCTCTTAGTGAACATATAAATTTAGCACTTATACTCTCAAAAACATTGCCCTAYTTTATCTGCCTCTGGAGCTCTGTAAAATCTCCTTCATTTGTTCAATTCCTCACTTAAGACAACTTAGCACTTCTGCAAATTTRGCCATCAMATGTTCCTTTCACACAAGCTGCAYRTGAGAATGCTTCACCTCTGAGGTAACCAAGAAGAAAAATCAGYGGGGGATTTTTTCCTTATGGTGTATTTGTGGCTGATACAGCCTGATAGTTTTCTATTCTTTTTAAAATTCTAAAATTAGTAAACTATCAAATTATCACATACATTAATAATTCTAATACATCAGTAGTTGGATTTCTCCTTTAATACTTAGAAAATAGTAAAATAATCATAAAGGAAAGGTGCAGAACTCCTGAGTCTTCATCTGAAAAGAGTTTTCAAGACAGTTCTGTTAAGGCCTGTTCTAGGACAGTTCTGATGAGAAGAATTAAGCATAATTTGTACTTTTCTATTTCAGGGCATTCTAGGTATCAGAGGTATAACTGGTATAACGGGACCCAAAGGTACCAAAGTGAGTATTAACCTTTCTTTCTATAAAATGGCCATATTAAAAAAAATATACACCTCTGAATGTTTTAACAGCTTACTTAACTCCTTTATTTCCCCTGTATTTTCTGTCTCTTGCCAGCTGTATTTTCAKARCTACTGTACTTCTTGCTAGGAAGAAAGGTAGCTCAGTCCTTCTAATTGATGAGGACATGCACTCTTCACTCCTTTCCCCCAGTCCTTGCATTTATAGTAGTTTTGCATGTATGCAAGWCTGTAGTTATCAAGAGAGCAAGTTATAACAATTATAAACTATAGCACATTTTAATTGAAGCTAAAATTTATTAAGYAGTCCTTCCTGTGATTTTTATCTTCCTAAAGCCTTTTACTACCATCATCATCCCAGTTTTTGTTAGGAGTTTTTATTGAGAGTTTGTTCTATTTCCCATTTTTTCTTTGACATCTCTGTGTMTTAAATTGCTGCCAGTGGGATTAATATTTATGTGGGCTCTTACTTTGCTGGACAATTTTCCTTCTATTAGTCCAAGCGTTTCTACTTGTTATTTCAATTTGTTTTTTCTGGGTGCCACATTTCTAGTCTCATGATCTTGTTAAATCTATATGGTAACAATTTCTGAAAGGAGTAGAACGTGGCAATCCTGTCATTGTTYCCTTCTCCAGAAGTCAAATCACGTAGATCTTGTGATCATCTGTCTTCAGAGACAACATTGAATTTCTCCTGATTATGAATCTTCTCATGAATGATCCTTTCCTAACATCTTGGACATGTTTGCTAAGCTATTATCATCTTTCTTTGCCTTTCTGGCCTTTGTGTGTTCTAATTCTTTGTAGTTATTTGCCTACATATTTTGTAGGCAAAATTGTTTTGTCTACTTGAAATATTTACTACATCTGTATGACAAGAGTTCCATGTTATCTCTAAATCTTTCCTAAAATTTTTTTTCTCTCCGTTTACATTTATTTATGGGGTAGTGATTGCATTGTTTCCTTGAAACATGTGATAAAAATAGCAGCACTGCACTTGATRATTTCTCTGCATATTTTGATGTTATTCTATTTTGTGGTGAAGGATATAGTATATTTAAAGTAGACTCAGAGATTTTTTGAAGTAGCATGTAAAGGCCTACCTCCTTCCTAGATTTTTTWGAGAATTATAGGAATATTGCTTATTGACTGATATATTTTCATATTTAAATATATTTGCTTTCATGRCTCCATTAAAAAACAAGATGGAGGAAGAGAATTGATTGCCTATTTTTTTTTTATTGGAGCTATGAGCTCCCCCTCATCTGTAGAGACTTTTTAGCCCTAGCAAAGCAGGAGGATGCATAAGTTGTTACCTCACCAGCAGGTCACTTTGATATCTTGTGTTATCTATTTGTTTTGTAGGGAGCTCGTGGCCTTGATGGTGATCCTGGTCCCCAAGGTCTYCCTGGTGCACCTGTAAGTAGAGTGTGGGTTATCCAAAAACTTCCAAGTTACAGAAACTTCACGGCGGTGAATTAAAAAATTCTCTGATTAATCCAATTATATTGGTTCCCCACAGGTGAATAAATGATATTACAGCGATAGCAAGTCAKTAATATCTTAATGTTCCCAAAGAATTTGAGGTAGATTAACCCATTGTAAGTTCTTAGTTTGTTATGGTTTCCTCTTCCTTCTGAGTTCTACTGTGCATTAGGGTGGCTTGGAATTTTTTAGGTATCAAAATACAACAAAACCCATACAGGGCAATTTGGGCAATTTTTGTTAGAAGCTTTTATTGTGTGT
>CADDXX010000207.1:0-65464 GCA_902810485.1 Alauda arvensis | reverse complement strand
CTTGAATTCTTCCCTCTGCATCCATAGCTGAAATTTGTGCTTGAAATAGCTAGTAACTCTGTGTTAAACAAACAAGTGCACATCCTTTGCTTAGACACTCCTGAAATCTCAGGTGATGGCTTGAGCTGTGCTTTTAAAAATATATCTGTCAGCTGCAGTTTTAAGAAACTGCATTTTTAAATATAGTGTGATTTTTTAGATGTCTGCTTTCACCAAATGTGAATTGTACTGTTGATTTTCTGAGAGTTTTAGCTAAAAAATACAAGGAAGTTTGTTCTGGTTTTATTTCTAAAATATATTTTTTTTCTGTAGGGGGAGCAAGGGCAGAGAGGTCCACTAGGAGAGACTGGTCCAAAGGGAGAGAGGGTGAGCACAGAMAAATTTTGAGTCTTGTTGACTTGCAAATATTAGTTATTTAATAGCATATAAACTGTGCATAACTGGTACACTCAAAATACTGTGTATCTGAATGTGTATGTGTTGACATTATTTTTATCTGTCATTTCATTGTCTTTAGCTTAATTTTTCAATATTGTTATTATTCTYAGGGTCCCCAAGGTACAAGAGGAATAAATGGCCTCCCTGGGCCTAAAGGAGAGCCTGTAAGTGTATTTATTTTCTTTATTTGCTTCATTCGATGTTACTTTGTATATTAGTGCTTGGACAAATTCTTTTCAAGGTTACAATAACTTCTTTTCTTTCTTCAAGGGCTTACCAGGTGTTGATGGCCGTGAAGGGATCCCTGGAATGCCTGGAGCTAAAGTAAGGCACAATTGGCAYATTTCTGAGCTTTGGTAGTGCCTTAGATTTGTTCATTAATTTGTGGCTGCTGCTCGTGGCTTTATACACATTATGAGGGTAATTGAATTAACATTTCTGTACTACAGAACTGACAGTATGTCAACTCTGTGTTCCAGAAATAAAATTTTCCCCTCATGTTTGATTTGCATAAATTACAACTTAAAATGTTTTACAGGGTGAACCAGGAAAACCTGGAGCTCCAGGTGATGCAGGGCTCCAGGGATTGCCAGTAAGTACCAAATATTTTACCTTTGAAAGGTAGGCTCAGTTCAAATCATACAAAGGCTGTGTAACAGCTTATTTGACTCTGATATTGGAGTAATTCTAGTGAAAATCTAAGCAAAAGGCTCAGGGCAGAGAATGTGTAATGCAAGGGGAAATTCTGATATGTATATGCAAAACCTTTGCACAAAAGTCTGGATCTCCTTATGATACCGTTGTGAGGAGCTTGGCCTCACAGAACATTTGTGGCCAGGCTGTGACTCTTCTCGTGTTTCTCCTACCTGAGACCCCATGGATACTCTGTTGTGACCCCAAAATTAGGGCTGGTCTCGTTGTACTGACTTGGGCCAAACTATTCCCAGGCTAAGCAGGAAAAGCTGAGCTGCTTCCATGAACAATCATCCTTTGACATTCTGCTGGCTCAGAACATCTGGAATGCATCATGCTCATGCTTCTTTCTGTGGCTGGGCTGGAGGTCTCCAGTGTGTCCCTGTGGTGAACTTACAGGGAATCACTGGTGCTTTATGGGCTCTTTCAGAAGGTAATCCTCRTGCATTAAATAAGCTTGGAAACTGTACCAGTTGTCAAAAGCTAAATAGAAACCCCTTTAAAACACTTTGGTATAGGAGTAATTGCTGTGAGGAACAGTGGCCCAGAAGAATCTGTTGAATTCTGCACCTCCAATCTCAGCATTCTGGGACAAGCAYGTATTTCTAGTGAAAGACAGAAAAAGTCGCAACTCCTCACTTATTTATGCTCCTTTTGCAATTTATGAAGTAAGAATAATACTCCTTATCTGTTACTTTGTAAACAGAARGAGTTCAAGCTTGGTCTCTTATTGAATGAAAGTTCTTCATATTAAGTTAAAGGATCACAAATATTCAAGCATGAGAAAGATATTTTTTTAACACTATTTCCAATCCCCTTAACAACAAATAAATGTAAATCCTTTTTCTTTCAGGGTTTCCCAGGCTCTCCAGGTATGAAAGGCATTCCTGGCCCAAAGGTAAAACATCTTGAGTACTGTCTTTCTTATCTAAAGCACAAATAAATTKCTAAAGTATCTAAAGTTCCAAAGTATTCAATGAAATTGTATTAACTTTCTCTTGTGTTAAGAGACAAGCCTTACGCTGAAGGAATTAAATATAGTTTTTAATCAACTTTGGGCTGTGCATTTTCATGATTCTTGTGCTAAACCATGTGGTTTTCATTATTCTAGGCATTAAATAATACCTAAAAAAGGCTGTTTCCTTTTAAATTTGTGGAAATCATTGCTTGAGGAAGYTTTTGACGTGCCTTCCTTACTACATCTTGAAATGAACCATCTTGTAATAAGAATGGTATTTATAGCCACCCTAAGCTGATTCAATCACAGAGGTTGTTATCTCTATTTAGGTAGCACCAAATTGCAACATCAATTCCAATTTAGTTTAAAAAATTGTTGTAAGATTGAGACCGTGGAATGTTTCAGACAATGATGTTTGAATTTAGCTGTAAGTAATTGAAAAAGAAAACTAGACTGAGACATGATTTTGGTCTGAAATTACGTGGAGTGATATTGCCTTCTGTGATTTGAAAGCAGCAATCAAATCTATCTGGGATTTGTCAGGGCATAAACAGCAAAGGAAATGAAATCTGACTTTTGAAAACTTAGATAGAAAGGTTTGGTCAAAGTTAAAAGARCACCAAAAATAAGACAGAAGTTAAAAAATTAACACAGGTTGATTTTGTTCAGACCTTCTTACTTCCCTTATTTTAAATTTTTTATTTTAAAAGGGAAAAGCAAACCATTGGCTTGGCTAATRTTTTCCATCTTCTGCCCAACAGGGTAACAGAGGTCCTCCTGGGGTGCCAGGGTTAATGGGAAATCCTGGTAAACAGGTAAAACCATTAATCTTATACAAAAGATCTAGAAAAATATGTAGAAAAAGAATCACTTTTCAAATTTGTTGCATTTCAAATTTGTTCCCCACAACAGGGTCAACAGGGCCCAGAGGGAGAAGCAGGTCCAACAGGACCCCGGGGACCACCAGTGAGTATGGAATACATTTCTAATTGAGCATATGTAAAATTGCAGTGTCTCAAGATAGGGTTGCTGAAGCTAGCCACAAGGTCAAATTATTATTTATCATAAGTTCTAATTTTTGAGGTAAATACCAATTCTTTACCTGCTGTACCAAGAGGATGTGCATCCCCACACCCCTATGTATTGTTTTTGGCTTTGGTGAAAAATTGAATTTTTAATATTTGTTTATATTGTTTTTGTCTTTGTATTTAAATACGTCAAGTAAAAGCCAAAACAGAGGGAATAAGTGTGGTTTGTGAAAAAGCTGGAACCAAACTCCTGTGCTTCCACTGCAACAATCTGGTTGGCATTATTAACACAGATATAGCCATGTGAAGAATAGGATTTATCTTTCATTGGAAGTGCTGCTGTTGTAATTTCTTTCCCTGGAGAGTTTCCTTAACACTAGAAAGATTTGGAACCCTGGAGGAATTGCTGCTGGGCAGGTAGCTTGCTGCAGGAAATAAATCTGCTAAGAAAAGTGAACTGATGGTATTTGCTAAGGCTCAGTTTTGAAGACAGAGGACAATTGGATCCTGGAGAGTGTTGGGTACTGCTTTGTGATTCTCTCTAGAGGGGACCTGACATGGTTTGAAGCTGCATAAGGCTGATCTAATTTCCCTTTGCTGTTAATCCTTCTGGATGGAGAGGGATGAGAGGATCAGTGAATTGAAGAAAATTTTCATGTACARTATTCACTCTGATGACATTAACCAGGCTTCAGGCTCTTTAAGCAATTGGTTTTTCAGGCTTCCCTCTTGCCACTGATACCCTGGGGATGATTTCCTGGAATTTTCTGAGCTTCTGCAATGACACAACTTTTGCTCATGCAGTTGTAGGGTTATATATAAAAGGCTTAGTGAGGTACTGTCTGTGATTTACTCAGGGTCAGGAATATCTTCTCTGAATTAGCTCCTAAATATACACCAACAGTCAGCCAAATAACAGATTCCATTTTCTTCTGATTTTTTTGGGGATTTTTTGTTTTTTTTTTTTTTTTCCTGTGATTTATGCTACTAGGTGCTAGATGTATTAATTCATGAGGTCACATTTATTTTGGACAGTCTTTGCATTGCTGCTGTGTCCACAGCTGCCTAAAGATGATGCAAAAAGGAGATTATAAGAGCATTTACTWGGATGGAATACAGGTATCTTCAGCCTTCCAAATACCCAACTTGCAAACAAGGTTTTGTCTTGATTTTGTTCTTTCTATTTAAAAGTGTTGGGCACACTCAAAAAGRTTTTCAGCCCTGTTCTTAGGCTGATCCTGTACACTTGTGACAGGAACAAGAATTATAATTGAATCAGACCAAAGTAATTGCCCACTCTGATAATGCACTGTAATCTGCTGAASTATTCTTTTAATCCTTTCAATGTGAACATGAATTTACAAAATCAGCAATCCGTAGAACAGGGGTTGACACRCAAGGTTAATKATCAGTAACCCTGTAGAYGAACAGAAATACTTAAAGCAGATTAAMTACAGTGATTTTTCCTTTTAYCACTCTAGAGDCCAGCAATCTAGATTCCTTGCCTTGATTTTATCTGTGTTTACAAAGTGCACTSATTTTGGAAAACRCAAACATTAGAACCTGTGCATAAAAATAAAAGTTTTGGTCAATACAACATGGAGCAAGGAAGTAAATTATTGATTATGAAGTGAGTTCATACGTGGTACATCAAACAGTAAGCTACTTCTCACCTGGAGTTCCCTTAAAGCTACAAAGAGTCTTCCTTGGATAATAACTATGTTGGTTCTTGGTTCTCATCAGCTTGAGACTGCAGGCAGCATATGACTGGAATAAGTTTTGTTTTGTTTTTGTTTTGTTTTTTTGGTTTTTTTTTTTTTTTTGAGGAACTGTTTACATCTACACAAAAAAGGGGGATGATGAGGGGTTCTTTTGTTTCAGAAGGCTACAATGTTGTACTATTGAACTTCAGAGATCTTTGGTCTAAGCTGAGTCAATATTTATTTCCAGGGTAGAATAAAGAATGTTTTCTCTTTCTTCAGCAGCTTGTTCATGCAGCAGATACATTTGAACTTCAGCTTTTAAGATTCTGCCCTTCCRTTTCTAGGGAAAAAATATTTTGCTGCTTAAACAATTCTATGTGGTATGATTTTTAAGCTTCTAAAATTAGACAATTTGGTAATAAATTGAGAGACMCAATTATAATTAAATTATAATTSTTCTAAAGAGATTTTTTTTTGTTTCCCTAATTMGAAATTTTCTCACAGTTTTAACACTTGCTTGTTTTAGACCAAAGTTGCATATCCAAACCCTTTCAAAGCCTGAGGAATTTATGGTTAGARTTCAGGTATTTTTCTTGGCCTATTTCTTCTTATTTTGAATTATTCAATTTATAACTCACTTCAGTTATTTTTTTTTTCTCCTTTACCCCTTTGCTCCATTTTATTCTTGCCACAGAGGACTCAAGTAGAAGTCAGGAAGGGTTGGGCTTATTCCTTGGAGAAAGAAAAAACTAGGTATTTTGCAGGGTATGGGGAATTTCACTCCCCTACTATACTGGTTGCACAGCAACAGCCACATGAAATCCTCTTCACTCCCCTACTTCACTCACCCCTGTTCTTTGTGTTGTAACTGGGTGACACAACAGGGCTGGCAGCTCCAGGAGGGCCAGAACTCCAGTGGAAAGGACACCTGGTGAAGGTCTGTGGCAGGGGTAACAAGGCTGACTGCTAATATGGCCAGCAGGCTGGTATTTGCTTTAGGGAAAACCTACATGCTTACATTTGTGTTATATTTAAAACTCAAGGGGCTTTTCAGCTTCATCTTCTTGCAAAAGACATTTTTTGAGAGAAATTTTTCACTTCAACTAGTGTGTAGTTTTCCAAAATCACACAAGAGAGCACTATCATCAGTGGCTCTGTGGGACAAATAATGCTTTTGTACTGTTTGGCAAATAACTTTTAGAGTCCTCTGTCATAGACCATGTTATTTCAGTCTATTTTGTTGTTAAATATCTGCTGGAATGTAGTTGGAAAGATATTGTTACTAAACAGCAGATTCAGATTTTGGTCTTTTGTGAGTCTGTAAGCATTTACAGTTTCACAGGGAAGATACTGTGAAAACAAGTATCTTTGAAAACAAGATTACTAGCTCTACTTAAAAATTCATCACAAACTCATATGTTGAGAGACTTTTTTCCTCACCTCTGACAAATATCCCTAGGAGAAACTTCCTTTAAAAGTATCATTTTAGTCTGTTACTGCTTTTTCTTAAAAAAAACTTCCATTGGCATCTGAGTGGGTAGGGGAAAAAAAACCCCTTTTGCTATTCAAGTGTTCAGTAAACTGGAAAAACAACTGGAGCAACTTGGAAATTTTGCCTTTTATTTCTAAAAGAAACATATTGTCCTCCCCACTCTAATTGTTTTGTTGGTTAACCTTATGTTTGCTTCACATTGTTCTAACCAATCCAAGTAATTACCAAACTCATTTGTGATTTAAACATTTCTAAGTCAATCATCATGGCAGGTGGGCTAGAGGAAGGAATTCACAAATGTGGGAGTGTCATTCCTAATCAGTGGAATTTAGTCATGCTCCCTAAGCGGCTTAACCATTTTCTTTCATATTTGCTGAGATTTAGTAATCTAATTTAGTTTCTGCAGAAATATTGACCCCTGCCTCTGTTTTTCCACCTCTTGCTTTCCTTCAACTATTTAACCTATAAATTGTTAACATTTTGAGAGCCTGCATTGCATCCTGTGGTTTTGCAGAGAGCTTGTAATAGTGAAATAATCACTTGAAGTTCAATATGAGTCTAGCAAATTGAGCAAACTTGATGCATGTGCAGGCCAGCATTTGTATATGTTGTTTTGTAATTAGGAAATAATACAATTTTCCCCAACATTAGCAACACAGACCCAATATCCAGCTGCCTAAGGTGTGATACCATGGTCCCTCTGAGAGATTTCTGAGGGGCCCTGGTCAGCTGGGCTGATTTCCTCTCTGGAAGTGCTTCTGTCTCACTATAAGGAGGAAACCTGGCGAGTATCTTGGATTTAGTTCTCAAATGCCACACAGCCTAAAGTTAGAGGAGAATGCTGTTTTCAGCATCTTACTTTCAGCTAAATAATTTTCTGGTATTTAAAGGTATTTCTGCCTATGCTGAAATGTAACTTTGGTTACCCTATGTAGTTCAGTTTTAGTAACTAAAATGCAGCTATTCTATCATATTTCTTTTATATGACTGCAACTGAAAGAATGGTTAATAATGTAGTTATAATGTAGTTACATATGTAACTGTACAGATGTAACTACATCTGTAGTTGATAATGGCARGATGAAGTGTCCTTGTCTCAGTTTGTATGCTATGTTTAGGAGTAAGTGTACATGCTTTTTATATATAATTTCARACATGTTCCACAAGTGATGTCATAGTTTATGTTCAAGGTAGAGCTAAAGGTGCTAGTTAGCATTACAGTGTTTATAGCAGAATCAAAAGGACAAAGTGCATTTCTGTCTTGGCAGGTACTTTTTATGCAGTAAACCCAAGCCTCTAGATGAATGTGACAAAACTTTTTGACCGTGCCCARTTCTGCAGCATGGTTTGTACAGGGTAGCACTTGCAGTCACACTTGCAGATGACATACCCCAGTCAAGCTTTATAAGGTCCATGMCTCTTCACTTCTCCCACCCCTGCCTTCCTAAATGACATGGCCACACCTTTTCTGATAACTCTTTGTTTACCCCTCCACCTCCAACAACAGCTTCCTTTGACTTTTGGGCATGGTAGACCTCTGAATGTCAGCAGATATCACAATGCTGGCTTCTCCTAAGCAGTGTAGACAGTAGCCAGGGTAAAAAATGGATTGTTATGGAGCTAGTGTACCAGAGCTTTCCTGGACTTCAGGTAATACTGTAGACACAGAATGAAAGGTCTCTGCCCTCTAGTATCACTTATGAAGAGTGTGACAGCTAGTGGGTTGTTGCTTCTGCCCAAAGCACGGCATAGTTAAAAGGAGTGAACATTTCATACTGCATCTACCTCTTACCATTATCCTGAACAGTACAATTTAATTATTACTCTGGCAAAGTTGCAAAGTTACATTTAAAATCTCAGAGAAAGTTACTTGTATGTTTACTCTTCTATCAGATATTAGTTTACATATTTGGATGCTTTTCAATACTGTATTGAGCGTCAAAGAGCCCTGTTGATACTTCTGTGGATAAATCCTTGAATGTAAATGAGTGTTTCCTCTGAGATTKTGTATTACAAAAATTTGGTAAGTTTAAGACTCAGAAGTATATAGTTGATAAATGGGTTACATTTTGCAAAAGACTTTGAATTTAAAATTTTAAAAAATCTAAAATGTACTTTCTTCTTTATTCCTCATGGATTTCTTTATGGCAGTCCTATGACATGTTTTTAATAATATATATACAAATTATTTATAATTAATAACAGATTTTTTTAAGTAATAAAGGGTTATTACAGTATATGCTGTGGATTACCTCTCAAGTGATTCTAATTAGTGTTTCAATTATCTGGGCAACTAAGTGAGATGCAAATTACCTGGGATGTCTTCTCATCCTTATTATTGTTCCACTCAATGAACAGGAAATCGATAAGCCAGTGAAACTCTCTTAGCATGTGAATGCATTCTGTAACTGCTTGTTTGTGAGAATTCCACAAAAGGATAAASTCTTCAAAATTTCAGTGAGGATGAAAACCCTCCCAGACAACCTAAAGGAAGGTCAACTGTAAATCCTATGAGGTCATCAAGTGTATTACATGAAAAGGCTGACTGTAACAGATCTGTGAGAAAGACATTAAATCTTTAAACTTATTGAGTGGTTCAGGCACTGTGCCTTGAAACAAAGGGAAGGTAGATTTTATGATAACCACAGCCTAGCACAGGAGCTGTGGAAGGGCTACATCCTGGTGGTATTCAGACTTGCAGTGCTGTGCTACCATTTCACACTTACCATTTTGGATGTGCCTTTTCCTAGAGGCATGRAATGTTCATCAGCATGGATGCAGGCTGGTCTGTGTCAGCTCACTCCAAAATAGAGTGGCTTCTTTCCCTCCAGAAGTGTTTCACTTCTAGGAAAAGTACGGATTCTGAAGTGTGTCAAAGGTGCATCAAACCACACAGATTCTGATAGTCTTTTTGCTAAAACCAGTGCAGCATGCCTGCTGGTTTGTGGGTGGCCTGAAGCTGTGCCYTGTTATACAGAGGGCTGCTGTATARGAAAGGTAGGCTGAGGACATAGCCAAAATGCCTTCTGCTCTAATTACTGCCCATAGGAACCTACAGCACAGAGGAACATTTTATCTGACCAAGAGCAGATGTTTACACCTGAAACAGCTATTACAAAAACCTTCCTGTAGGCTGTGGTGAAAATGTAGGTGCTTCTAGGACATMATTTATATTGCATTTTAAATGTTTACATGAGGATACTTCAAGATGCTTTTTTTTTTTTTTCTTCAGAACTATGAGTAAGCAGCTTACTGTGTGACCTATCCTAGGGCCATTTCAGTCTGGTACAACTTGGAGGAAGCATTACAGTCTTTCTAGTTATGCCAGGGATGGGATTCCTCGTTCTTTTGGTTCCAGATCTGCTTTTACTTGCTAAAGCACTACTGTAGATCTTGCAGTTGTGGCCCATAGTTTGAAATAACCTGTCCTTACAGACATAACGTCAGTGTTTACAGAAAATACTATGYATTCTGTTCTTCTGTAAACTAACCTCCTTCTTTGCCTCCTTAGAAAGGCATTGTTTGTCAAAGGGCCTGAGGTGTGCATTTGACAAAAGATTTTTTCTGCATTTGAATTAAAAAGGAARTTTTTTCTTTAATTTTGTATGACCAGCAGAACTTTTGATGTGCTTAAGAGGGTCATCATAAGATTTTAACTCTCTGAARATTATACTGCTTTTGTTTCATCTCTATATAGCAATGACTTATGAAAATGATATAAGACAAGTTTCTAATGTTGATCATAACTTTAGTCTTCATCTTTCCTGCATCAGAAATGTAGTGGTATTCCAGGTCAGAGATGTAGTTCAGAATTTARTGATTGAATAAAATTTTAATGCATTTTCTGGGTTGTAAGATGAAGGTGAGTTAGGGGACATTTTCCTTTTCTTGCTTTTCCTTTTTTGTTTTTTCCAACATAAAAAGGCTTCTAGRAACTGCAAAGTGCTTTAAAGTAATAAGCATTTTAGCACCATAGGAAATTATTGAAATAATAATAATTGAAGGAAATTAATTGAAAACTCTGTTTATGTTTGGTTCTGTCATCTCTCCAGGATACCTAATTATTTCTTGAATTGTAGAGTTAGCTTTCCTAAGCTTGTGTGAGAAGTTGTCATTGTATTTATGACCTAGTGTAAAAGGCCATGTCAGCTGTCTCATTTTATTTAGTATGCCACAACATTTCACAACATTGTTAAGAAAAAAAAATCCTGCATTTAAAATTGTACATTGCATACAGTAATAGAATGCTAAGATCTGCTTTTATCTAAAATTTTCTATGTTATACAATAACAGTTTATCAACTTGCATAACTAATAACTTCARTTCTTGACATTTTATGATCTTAAATGTTGTATCTTCCTTTTATAGTAAATAGCACTTACATAGTCACACAGAATTTAAGAAGAGTTTCTTAAGTGAGTCCTAGGCTTCTTTGAATTTATCTGTCCAGGGATATGTCTGTAGATGTGAGAGTAAAGGTATAGAACTTAGTTTTTCAGTGAGCTGAAAAGTTTAATGGTAAGAGACAAAACCTTTTGAGAAAGGTGCTTTAGTTCAAAAACTGCTTAAAATCTTTGCAAGTTTGGCTCAATCAATGTCAGATTTACCCAGTGTATATATTCAAATGGCTACATTAAGAACTAGAGTTGTCACACTAGTGTGCATATGATGATCTGAATGAATAAACATATCTGAAGCGCAGATATTAAGAAGCAGTAAAGCACATATTTATGCTTATCACTGTTATGAATGGAGATTTTTAAAAGTTACCTTTCCCTGTAACACTCTTGATTTTTCACCCTGAAGGAGTTTGTTAAGCATTACYTCTGCATTCACTTTCCACATTTGTGCATTGGGGATCAGGTGATTTAAATATGTGGTCATATAGGAGCCCAGGTGACGGAACTAAGCAAAAGCCTAAGTGTGCCTGCCAGAGCTGTCATAGTGATGTGAATGTGTTTGTGACAGTAACTCTCAGGTGTGAGCTCATGAAGGGAACTTCATTTTGCTTAATCACTCAGMAAAATTATTTACTTGAATCATTTAATGCCAAATAAAGGTTACGTGCCATTGTTTCAAATGCTTACTYAGAAAGTTTCACTGGTTTTAGTGCWTATGGTATTTTTGCACTATGAAAAAGAAGTATCAATTAAACCGAACAGCTAAGTAGTGTAATTCACTTGACATTAAGGAAAAAAAAAAATCATACTTTAATCCCAGATCACAGGAAGAATTCCTGGAAATAATGTTGTCCCTCTGTTTCTGCTTCCAGGGTAGCAGAGGGGAGACAGGTCCTRCAGGTCCTCCAGGTTTACCAGGGAAGTTGGTAAGCTGTTTATTTCCATATTCAGTGCTCATGTTTACTTTCAAGAAGSTATAGTATCATCTGGAACTGCATGTACCCATGCATGTACCCATTTATCCATGCAGGGAACCCAAAATAACATWGAAATGAGTGGTGGTTCAGTTTCTTTTTCAGTCCTCTGTGACCGTGCTAATATTAGAAAACGCTGTTTTAAATTACATGGAGGTGTGTGTGACTTTTTCTTCTCCTTGATAAAYCCCTAAATCCTATGGCATGCAAAGCTGAGTGGCACACTCCTGTGTGGGCTCCTGGGAACAGGAGCAGTGACAGACAGTGGCATTCTGTGAACAGCTATGTGAAACTAATRAATGGAGCACATTATGAATGCTACCTTTTACCAGAGCTCCTGCAGTATTTACACAGAATCAGTCAGGAGCATAGCTGGGGGGGTCTTGGCTGAAAGAGCCTACTGTTACAGAGGAATGTGCAAATCRCAGAGTGCAAGATCTTGGGRAGTATTTTTGAGAGAACCAGTCTGTCATTGAGGGACTGGAGGGTAGAAAACCCTGTAAGTCATTTTTGTTGTGATTGTCAGCAATACATTCATAATAAGATTCTGTTTAAAGYGCTGTACTTTGGATCAGCCCAATTTGCATCAGATAATCCTCTTTCATCAAGCTGAGTTAGTTCTGGGAATAAGGTTCTGCCCCATCTGCTTCAGGGTACGAYCCTTAGTTGTTCATTCCAAACAAGATTGGCTAAGTTTACATCCTTGGCTTATTTTCACAGGGTCCCCAGGGTGATATTGGACTTCCTGGACTGCCTGGTCCTCCAGGCCTTCCTGGTGGTAAAGGTGACCGGGTAAGAAATGCACTCATACATGTGTTGATGCCAGGAGTAAATACAATAAGTTGAGCACTATTTTCAGTTTTTCCATGAGTTAATGTCTTTTTCTTGTTTTGTATCTAGATATTTTAACTGCTTGAAAGTGGTGCTCTCTGTGCCCAATAACTACTTGCAGCTCATAAATGTGTACAGGAAAATCTTGATGGTGTGACTTAAGGGACTGAATAAGATTACTGGTGTAAATATTCTTTTGGTTTTTTTAAGTTTGAATCATTTAAAGATCTAAATTGTACTGCAAGCTGTTGACACAGCCAGATATGAAATGGTCAGCCAGGGTCTGTGGTCACTATAGAGCTTTGCAACTTCAACCCCCACCTAGAGTAGTAGTGATGCCTGTTACATATGCCTCAGGACCCAGTATGGAAATGCACATTGCATTACAGGATATAAGTACTTCTAGCATTTTGTTGAGAGGGAAGGATTGGGCCCTAAGGGCCTCACATAACTGCAGAATATACCTTGCTTTGCTCAATAAATGTTAGTGAAGACAGTACCTAAAGCCAGAGATGTTTCTTATCTTCTCTTGGCTRTAGGACACTGCAAAGGGTGGAATTCACTTGCCAAACTTCTGACATACTTGATATAAAAGTATTAAATTCTCTACTGTGTCTGCCTTACTTGAGGCATGTCTACATCAGTATTAAATGAATTACACTTGTGAAGTGTCTCTTACATCCTCCTGATAACAGGGGGCTGTTGGACTTTCAGTCAGACGTGGGTATAACTGCTGTAGAATATCTTAGCTGAGCAGAGGAATCTTCCTCTTGGTATGCTCCCAGTGTACATAATAGGGTTTGTGGATAGGGTTTGCTGCTGCTTTTGGCAGCTTTTTAAAGAAAAGCTTTTCAGGCACTTAAAAGCAATCTTCTAAGTCTTTGATGTTGTAGAGGTATTTTTTTTTCACGTTTGTTTGGTTTTCTTTTAATGCTGAGATCAGGACACATGTTTCTAGTCAAATGTAAGTATTGACATAAAACAGTCTCTTTTTGTTAGATTGGTAATGATTCATATTTTAGACTTYCCCAGTGAAGGTRTTGAGGAAGCAAAGGTACWAGAAAAATACCTAGCAGTTGTTGCRGTGCTGAAAACCTCCCTCCAAAGGTGCTTGATTTTCCTCATTTGCCATATAAATGGTCTGGATCTCCARGATAAAAAGTAGAATGTAGATGCTATAAACAGACCCAGAGAGAGTCAGGTTACAGCCAGGAGATTTCTGAGTGTCTAACTGCAGRTGATAGTAACTCATGCCTGGACCTTCTTTAAAAACCTGAGGTCAGTGTAGAGCTCTGTGCTAGTACCTTAAAGTCCAAAGGGCTATGCTAGGAATTATTTCATCCTATGATTGTTGTTTAGCTCTCCACTTGTATCCTTGATTCATATTTTATTTTCCAGTTTCATAGAGGTAGGAGTGAATTTTCTGAGGCAGGCTGAACGTGGCTGCAGCCTTGCCAGCAGCACTGACCTGCAGTATCTCTTCCAAGTCACAAGGCTGGAGAGCACTGTGCCACTCTATCCTTCCTCTCCCCTTCAGCTTTTGCAGCTGCATCAGTCTTACACAAACAACCTTGTCAGGCTGGAAATAGGCACCTCTGTAGCCTGTTAACACCAGTCTTTGGGTCAACCCCTTCTAGGAGTCAGTTCTAGGCTGAACTAACCTTTTTTCCTTTTTTGATTTCAAAACTTCATGGTTTTGTACACAAGGATCCTTTAAGGTTCTGCTGTGTAGCTTTATCTGCATGGTAAGAGTTGATGTAAATAGCAGCCAGAAGCCAGAAATATTMATGAACTTGATATATCAATAGTCATTCTTGATCCCAAAGCTGTTAAATATTGTGTACTGTCTGCTGGCATCTTGTCTACATGCAGGTGATGCCCACTTAAAGAATAAATCACCACCAAAGATACCACCAGACTTCCTTTTACTGAAGTAATATGTGAAAGTGAGAGCTGACAAAATTCGATGGATGTAATGACTGAATGTTGCAAGCTTAATATCTAAAGGCTAAAGGGTTGATGTTCCTGTTTCCAAGCCCACATGGACCAATCCTCACCATGTCACCCTTGCCTGGGTGGGTTTTCAGGTTGGAAAGGCGGGTCACAGCCCAGGTCTTWGCCTCCTTTGGAGCCTGAACCAGACTGCCACTAGTTTGGGCAAGGAGCTGTGTGCATCAGGCACTCACCTGACGTAATCTAGCAGAGACAGCAGTACAAAGCAATGTGAGAGCAATGGCTTATCCTTCAGTGACTCTTACCAGGTGGTAAAATTCACTTGCCATGCAACACAGATAATGGCCAAACCCCAGCATTCCCCACTCAGGCCGATTCTGAGTCACATATTTTGGATTGGTTTCATGCACTCAGGTTCTGTCTATTTTAGTCAGTTAAACAGCACCAAACTAAGTGCCAAACCTTGGCTCTGCAACATGATCCTTTGTGCTGCTAAGTAGTTAAAGTAGCCCTTGTTACAGTTTTGGATCATGCTGATAGGCAATTTTGCAAATAGTGCTTGAATATTATTTGAGAGGTGTGTTTGCAAAATAGGTAGGCAGGATGTCAAGAAAAGTGAGTATTTTCATAGTTTGACATCTTGCCTTGTTGCCTCCATTCCAATTTTTTGAGTCAATGTAGAACAGATTCCAGTAGTTTCAGTTGTGATTTTTATATTTGCTTATACAAACATTTCAGGACAAGGCTCACAAAAGCAATAGATTCTTCTATGTCAGCTTTATCGGCAAATTTATTGCTCTAAAGAGGAGTAAGGGGAGAAAAAGAACCCCCAAAACAATGTTAGTTTGGAAACCAATGTCTTTTTTGTGTAATTGGKAAACCTTAACAAGGCACAATGTTGAGAACACTTCAGACAAAATAGTTTCAGTGTTGTTTGACAAAGCTGGAATGTTAAATAGTTCTGTCATTTATACYGCTTAGTTTTGTGGATAATTTAGCATTAGCTCTTCATCTTCAAGAATGTGAGAACATGTCAGAATTCATTAAATTCATAAAAGCTACACCAGTCTGTGTGCCTATATCTTATGTGAATTAAATGGATCTCTGAAATGGGATCTCTAAACTGCTCCATCTCTGCCTGTTTTACAAAAATAGGATTATCCTGCACAGTTATAGTTTGTTTGGAATGCATATCCTTGAACACACACAGACTGCAAAGAATGTTAAAAAGATGGTGTGACTGTTTTCTTACAGAATAAAAATACAAAAAGATATTCTTAAATGATATACTGTTCTAAAAACTTAATAATTTTGCTCCAGAAAAAAAGACTACGTATGTTTGAAATTAATTGGGTCATTAATTTGTTTCTCTTTGTTTTCTGCCTGTCCACATGAGTACATTTTGTTGGAGGATTCTAAGATGAAACATAAGCTAATTTCTTTTAAAAAAGGAATATTAACTTTAAGACAAAAGCCCTTCAGCTTTGACTACAATGATCCAAATTCTAGACACAGGTTTGCTAAAAGACACTGAGAATTAAGCAGCATGCAGGACAAGATTGTGACTGTACTTGTGGGTGTGTCTGCTTTTCCCACGTTAACAGTGGCTAGTGTAGCCTACAGCAATATGGAATATATAATAGTGCAAGGAAAAGTGATACACTTACTGGATTTATTTACTTGTAGCTTCTAAGCAATTCTCAGAGCAGACCTGTAGCAGCTCCAAGAACGTTTGTCATGTAAAGGGGGAGGTACTGTTGGACACTCAGAATCTGTACTGTACTGTGTGGGGGTGGATTATATATTCCATGGTAGTACTTGCCTTCACTCTGTCACATAAATACATAGTAAGATTTAAGTGCTTTAATTGTCATTCTTAAAAATTTGCAGCTTGAAAAGTCACTTGCATGAATGCACAATTTAGGATTAAATAACATTTACTGTGCTTTTGAACCTGAACTTTAAAATTCTAAAGACTTTTTTTTTTTTTTTTTTTTTTTAATTTTTAATCTTTAACCTTTTAGGGTTCGGTGGGTGAACCAGGACCTAAGGGTGAACAAGTAAGTCAATGTTAGAGATCAAGAGACTTTAAAATCACACTACCAAATTTTACATAGTTTGAAGGCTGACAGAATGTCTTTCTTTGATATAGGGTGCACCTGGAGCAGAAGGAGATGGAGGAGAAAAGGGTGACTTAGTAAGGCAGTTTTTTTCCCTTTACCTGATACAATATTATGTTGTTGTTGTAAATTAAAAATAGAAAGTATTGTTGGAGTGCTTCAAGCATTATGTTTTCATCACTGAAAGGCACATTTCAGTTTCTATACCAACTGGCCCTTGCAGAGAACAGCAGTTCTATTTGCCTAATTATTCCTGCCGTTTGGAATGCACTGAAATATACAGGTTCTGTTAGGTGCACTATATAGTACAGGCTGCCTTGAAGAAAAAAGGCACACATATATAGAAGAGTACTTGTATATAAATATATATATATATACACACAGACAGGCACAGAAATTCTTGGTGTTTCAGGCAGTGAGGATGAACAAGCAGTTTAATTCAGGTGAAACTGGRAAAGTTATTAAATATCCTTAATGACTCACACTTAAAGGAAATATTTTGTACTGACTTTCTCTTTGGAAATATGGTTTGCAACTGGCTGTTATAGAGAGGGAAAATGGACTGGGAAGAGGCTGTGGCACTACGATATTGCATATAGATATATATTTATATATATCTCTATCTCTATCTATCTGTCTGTATTCTGCAGGAGTATGGCAAGTTGTGAATTGACGTGGGCAATGCCTGGGTCATGTGCCCTTGGGTACAGAGGGTTTGTATCCCTGCCAAAAGAGAAACCCACAGGTCCAGTGGCTCCCATGGGGCCTCATCCAGCAAAGCCAGATCTTTGCAAAGGAAGTAAACTGCTCCCTTTTCAAAGAATGGTAGCCAGGTTGTGTGCTGGAAATGAGTGGTTTTTCCCACAGGCTGCAATTTTGAAAGCCTTTGTGAGCTCGATGTCCAGTCTAGCTCACTAGATGTCTCCTAACAAGCATTACAATCACTCCACAGATTCCCAGGAAGCAATATTATRGGTTGTTTAAGTGTGCTGCCAGCTAGTCCAGTTTTAAATGGATAGCAGTTATTTCTATTTCAGTTATGACATATTCATTAAGAGACAAGGCCTTTGACTGGAAAGCAGTTATTTCACCAATGACATTTAGGAACTGGGAAAGTACAGTTTACAGAACTTACTCTAAGTTTCTTCAGTGTTTTCATGCTAATCTATTTCACAGATGATTTCAAGATTTCAGAAGTTTTTTTGGTTTTTTTCCAGTTGTGAGGAAAACCTAAAAATTCCTGAATAGTGGGATTGCTGTTTTCAGTCAGGTGATTGAGGGATTTTGGTATTGTTGGAGCCAGGAGAAAGATTGCTAGAAATAGGAACTTGTAGGGGTTTGGCTTCTTCCCAACACTTTAGGTAGTTTCTGTTGCAGTTTTTTCAGCACTAACACAGCACCAATATCCTTAGTTCTGTCACTTGGTAGAAACTAGAAAATCCTGATTAAAAAATTCTTCTTCTAAAGATTTCCATGAAATCTTCTAAGATTGTCTGGGTGTAGCTGTGTTTGAGAGGTTAGAGCCGTGCCTCTAATTCCAAGAGAAGCAATACAAAACCAATTCTAACAAACATATTTTCTCATTTGCACCTTATAGAAAAGTATTTGAGAAAGGAATTGTACAAAACCCACTCAAAATAAAGGTTTTATTCTCAAAGGAATTGTTATTATTTGTGGTGCAATTTTGCATAAACCAACTAAATAGATGAAATTTCTTTTATCTTGAAAAAACATTGTGTCACATTTACTGCATTTGTAGTGTCTGTGGTAAGGAGACTCTCTTCTAATACAGTTTGTCTTCTTTTTCAGGGTGACATGGGATTACCAGGAGCAAAGGGAGCTGTAAGTATAATGAATAGCATTGTTGCAGAAATACAGAGATCTAGTAGATCATATAGATGGTTTTCTGATTAAGGAAAGAAAAATGCAAATAACAAGCTGAGCTCTTTATCAAAGTTAAATGGAAAGAGTTTTACCATCTTTTCTTCTGTTTGAATTTTGAATACAGTTACTATTAAAATGAATTTGCTTTAAAAGGAATTAGTTTCCTGGATTTTAACTCCATGAAAGAGAAGCATCATTCAGCAGCAGTTTTCTGGCCAACAAAGTTTTTTTTTAAAGAAAATGAATGCACCCTTTGTACAGTAGGTGTTGGATAGAAAAGAGGCTCAGTGCAGTGGCTGCATGCCACTGTTAAAAAGCTGGCAGCAGGATCGTGATGTCTGTGAAACCAGAAGTATTTATGGCCCAGCTTCCTTTATTTTATTTTATTTTATTTTATTTTATTTTATTTTATTTTATTTTATTTTATTTTATTTTATTTTATTTTATTTTATTTTATTTTATTTTATNTTTTATTTTATTTTATTTTATTTTATTTTATTTTATTTTTCTAAATTTTTTAAAATTTTGTTTGTGCAAAATGATAACTTTAGCGTGAAAGGTGAGCAGAATCTTGTATATCACATAAAAAAAATAACTGGAGGGCTGAATTAATTTGTTTATTTCAGGATCACTGAAGAGTTGGATTGTTACAGCATCTGGCAGTAWGAGCTGTGATACCAAAATACCAACAGTTCTCCCTATGGGGAACTGAGGCTGAGCATAAAAAACCATGTGCTTATGTAATTAGTGTTCTGGGTAATTTGTTTTGGGCTAAACAAATGCAAGCTAATGAGTGTTTACTGCTGMTGAAGATCCTACAAGAAGGACATGAGGAAGAGATAGATTAGAAGAGAATCTATTGTTTTGTCCACCTAGATTTTTCAAAGTCTCTAGCCTTGATGAGAGTCTAGAGTGCTTGTCACCCCAGTGAGTACCCTCACAGGAATGAGCAATCTGGGAACCTGGTAACCCMCCAGGCTGGGGAAGAAAGGAATGATGGCTTCCCGGCTGCATAGTCCATGAAAACAACTATTCTGTCGTCTTAATGTATCTAGTGAAGCRTGTGCTTTGAGTTTCCTTCTGATGGGGACAGCAGTCGGCTGTCAGGGATGCAGCACAGCTGGAATCGAAATGGTTCCACCTTGTGGATTTARCAGATATCACACCTGAGTTAGTTCTTTAGCATCTCCTTCAGAGGGTGTTGCTCTCTCTTTTTATTTTTTTTTCCCCAGTAGATTTGGGAAGTCATGAGTATGTAAGATTTTTTTTTTCTGCTTGTTTTCGGTTCTTTTGTGTGGGTTCTTTTTCTTCTTTCATATGTTATTTTTCTTTGTTAATACTACTATTTATTGATTAATAGGAGTAAATTAACTTGTATTGAAAGCAACTGTGGTGCTTTGACCTTGAGCTGACATCAGGTGCACACCAAAGCCACCCTGCTACTCCCTACCTCAGCTGGCCAGGGGAGAGAAAATACAACAAAAAGCTCATRGGCCCAGATAAGGGGCCAGGGAGAGATCCCTCATCTGTAACATTCATGGCCAAAACAGACTTGGGGAAATTAACTGATTTATTACCAGTCACAGTCAGAGTAGGATATTGGGAAGTAAAACAAAAGGGGAGCACCTCCTCCCYCTCCTTCTGCACTGACCTTGGTGTCTGCAGAGCTGTTCRTTTCACATATTCTCACCCTGCTCTTCTCTGRCTGCAATTATTTCTGGGCAATAATTTTTCCTCTTTAAATATGTTATGCCAGAGATTACTGACATAACTGACTGGCTTGGCACTGGCCAGCAGGTCTGTCTCAGAGCTGGCTGGTGTTGGTTCTRCTGGGCATGGGGGAAAMKTTTTTTGGTAGCTTCTTAGAGWAGCCACTCCTGTAAGACCCCCTGCTACCAGAACATTGCCACTCAAACCAAACACAATAATTCAGAGGTGCCTGCTGGCACAGGTCTCCCTCTGCCTGATATTTAATAACTTTTAGTAAATTTACTGGAGCAGAAGCTATTGCTTTGTTTACTCAGTGTACYTAAGTGGACATATTGACATAGTCCCATCAATCCTTTCATTCCCCAGGGTCAGGAATAGCTTTCTACCCCTTCCCTGAGTGAAATAAGGCGGCACTGCATCTGTTCAGGCAGTTTGTCAATGTCAGTTGGCATGAGGATTTTCCTTCCCCTCTGCCAGCAAACTCCAGCATAGGCACTAGAACTGCCTCTGGCTCTGACAGAGTAAACAAAGCAAAAATGTGTGTTCCCAAACAGCCTGGGGCTTCACAGTAGAGGCTCACACCATTATACTCTTTACAGAAGGACATGAAAGGCATTTGGAGYAAGAAGGGAGCTGGAATTTTCATAYTTTAAGCAGCATTTAATGTCTAGAAATGTTCCATGTTGACATACATGARGGCAGAGTGCCATCTTGAGCATGTCACTATTAATTCTGATTTACCTATTTGGACAGAACAGATTATTYTTCCACTTCTCCCCTGTAAGTGAAGAGTGCAGACCCCTTAAAAATCATGCAAATACGGACTCCAGTTGTTTATTTAAAAAAAAATTTATTGAACAACAGCATTTCAGCACTCATTTCTTTGCATTTGTGAATAGCTCCTGTCTATGTGTCAGGATGAGTCCATCACTAGTACAACAGTCCATTGAAATTCCTCTCTCTCTCTGTCAGGTTGGTAACCCAGGAGACCCCGGTTCCCGCGGGCCCGAGGGAAGTCGGGGACTGCCAGGCATGGAAGGGCCACGAGGCTCTCCTGGACCACGAGGCTTGCCTGGGGAGCAGGGTGCCCCAGGTCTGCCTGGCAGTGAAGGTCCAGCTGTAAGTTCTGTTTTCATGTAACTGGTATCTTCTGAACCTTCATCTCTCACTCCCACCACTCCTTGTTTTACATGTACACATGCCAAACTGGGGTGCCACAGCAGTCTGAAGTGCAGAGTGCCTCTCATCACACACAGAGCAACCTTGGGTTGTACATAGCCATGTCCTTGGGGCCCCAGCTTTCAGTTCAGCTCTGTTTCTTATGCCTACCCCATCCCTGTAGTGTGTATGAAACCAAATTGTGTTTGATACAAAGGAGCATCACTCAGGCTTTACCTTGCCAGTTAAGCTGACATCAGCTTGAATAGTTGCACTTGCAGGATCTGGGACACCTATTAGTGACTCATGGAGTGGTTTTGGTTGGGACACAGTTAAATTTCTTTGYGGTAGCTTGTATGGCGTTATGTTTTGGATTTGTGCTGAAAATAATCTTTATGACATGTTGATGGGAGAAGGAGAAAGGGTAATGGTTTCAAAGTGAAAGAGCATAGTTTTAGATTAGCTATTAGGAGGAAATTCTCCACTACAAGAATGGAGAGGTACTAATAGGTCACACAGAGAAGTTGTGGGTGCTCCATCTCTGGAATTGACTAAAACCTCTGGAAGGGTTCAAGGCCAGGTTAAAAGGGGCCCTGAGAAGGGGTGTTGGAACTAGATGTTTTCAAATGTCCCATTCTACGCAAGCCRTTCTGTGATGTTTCAGTTACTCATGAACACTGCAGAGACTCAAAGCCTCTCCTGCTCCTTACACTGTACCATCAGTGAGTAGGTTGGAGGTGCACAAAAAATTAGGAGGGGGCGCAGCTGGGAGAGCTGACTATAATTGACTACAGGGATATCCTATACCATATGACATCATGTGCAGCCATGTAACCAGGGAAAACTTGYGGGAGTGTTGAGCAACCGCTTTCATTTGTATCACTTGCATTATCATTGTCTTTTTTGTATTTTATTTTCATCCTCTTCCCCTTTTTTCCTACCCCTTCCTCTACTTCCTCTTACTTTCAATTTATTACCCTTCTTTTTCTTCCCTTGTTCCACTGTGGGCGTGAGCAGCTGTGTGGTGTTTTGCCAGCTGGGGTTAAACTGTGATGACTGTTTATTGGCAGCATTTTTTTGCATCAGGCACACCCATAAAATGTAAATGTGACATCAACTGTTTATTAAAACTCTCTTTTTTTAATCTTAGGGGAAAGAACCAAGTGATCAGCACATCAAACAGGTTTGCATGAGAGTCATGCAAGGTAAATAGGCTAAAAAGTATTTGACGTTTCTTGTGCATTTAAATTGGGATTATCTATTTCTGTTGAGGAAACCAAGATTTTTCCCATGCTTACCCAGAACAAGTTGCATGGCCTCAGCAGGGGACCTGGTGGAAAATCCTTCCACAGGCAAGTTGGACACAGTATGAGGAAGTCCCTTATTTACATATATTTGTAGCCTCATTGAACTGCCTGTTGATTCCACACTACTGCTGTGGTAAGCAGGCCATAAACCAGAGTAGTTGTGTGAAATGCATACAGTTTGTATTCAAATAACTTGCTGTGTTTGCATACATAAAAGTACAAGCTTCATTGAAAGCTTTTTAGGTTTTYGTGTTCACTATTAGATTTCAGGAAACAAACTGTGAAAAATAAGTGAAAAGAAGAGGAATGCAGGGAGAGGTTTCTGGAGATAACATACCTTAAAATTAAAGCAATACACTCTAAATTAACCCTAATTTGCTGAGTTCTTGACACACACAGAAATCTGAAGCTTTTCTAATATGGTTGCATGCATGGAATTTACCGMGTTGAGAAATTTATGCTGCCCTGTAAAAACATAAGAAATTTTTCACTACTTGCTATTGAAGATGTCTTTAGGGTTATTATGCCTCTGTAATGTTGAGAGTTTACAGAATGAAATTGCTGTTCATGTTTTAAAAATTTTCAGTAGTTGTCACTGTTCCTGATGCTGCTCAACAGGGTATTTTTWAAAAACTATAAATAGGATAAATGTCTTATTCTATAATAAGATAATATTTATATGCAATAAACTTTGTAAATAGCAATGTAAAGAAGGAAGGTGCTGTAGTATAATCTGTCAGTTCCTGTACCTGTGAACACACATTCTTCTTCAGTGATCACAGGAATCTCCCGATTCATGTTAACTTACTCCATAACTCTGTCCTCCTGTTTGTTGCAGAACAATTAGCTCAGCTGGCAGCCAGCCTTAGGAGACCAGAGTTTGGTGCTCCAGGTCTTCCTGGCCGACCAGGGCCACCAGGTGCTCCAGGACCTGCTGGTGAAAATGGTTTCCCAGGACAGCTGGGTCCCCGTGGCCTGCCTGGCCTTAAAGGTCCCCCTGGTGAGATCGGTCGTAAAGGTCCTAAAGGTAAGAAAGTCTCCAACCAGCTTTCACTTGGTGACTGCTTCAGTTTTGGTTTTTTGGGGTTTGTTTGTTTTGGTCTTGTTGTTGTTGTTGTTGCCCCCTTCCTTGGTGTGCAGGTGGTGGATATATGCTGTACACACGTGAAGTCCAAAAAGGATCCTGAGTTAGGAATGTAAAGTGGTTTGCTGCAACTGCTGTGCCAGTTACCACAGTGATTAAAGGGCTCATTGGCCGGGCTTTAGCAAGACTTGTTTAGAAATCTGCTTTTTAGCACATAAAACCCACAAAACTGCAAAAGTGAGAGAGTGAGACTCAATATTAGACTCTGACTCAGCTGACTCCTTCTAATTCAGGGCAGATGCTGTCCTTTCTCACACTGTAGAAGTCATTTGAGACAAACACCACATGTGATTCCAGCAGTGGTTCTCTTTCCTCTGTTCAGTCTGGCTGTTGACCTAACTTCTGCAAGATTCATGGTCCCAAGAGCTGATTAAGCAGTCAGATCACTTCACTAAAACCTAGTCTACTTTTCTAAGCACACTCAGTTTATCACATTACAAGGGACTGATAATAATCTACCTTTTTATATGCGTATCATATACACATATATGAGCCATTTAATATCATTTCACCAGGTGCCAGAGTCTATTGCTTCTTTAGAAAGGGCAAATCCATAATAAAATTGACTTACATTTTACACAAAATCTTTGATCTAAGCTATTCTCTTCTGTTCATGACTGAGAGGTTCTATTCTACTTCAGAGGATTATAGGGTAGAATTTTCTGCAAAGTCTTATGACTACCATGTATGTATTAGTTTCTATTCAGCAGTGGTTTTGATTTGTTTTCCAAAAAGAAGGTCTTATTTAAAATCTGTCTTTTTGCACAAAGCTGGTCTGTTGCTGGAATAGGGTGTTTACTTTTGATTCAAGGCTTATTTGAAAGTGAAATTTGGAAAACCTTTGAGAAAAGGAATAGAATACAAAGCAAAACTTAACAGCATCCRTGCTGGAGCTTTGTTACTCTTTTAATTCAATGTAATGTTATCTGCAGAAGAAACAACAGAAATACAAAGGTGATGCATGTGATATGCAAAATTTGATTAAATACACAGCAGGCTACACTGTGTTAATATTGAAAGAAAAAATAAACACAGCATTAAAACCCCACCAAAACAAGCAAGATACTTACCATAACTAACCAAAAGCTGTCATAACTGTCATCAAATTCTGAGTTACCTTAGAGTAAACCTTGCAATGCCATTACAGATACAAGGGAAGTGGTGAATGCTCTCATGTGTAGGAGCTATAATAATGGTACATGAGAGCCAACCTGAAAACTCTCAGTGCTTCACTCTGAGTTCCTGGTACTTAGCAGAGTTCCACAGAAGTCACAGTGATCAATTGATTTTCACCATCCATTTCGAGAGCTGTCTGAGTGAGGTGAAAAGAGTACTTGGACATGTGATAAAAGGGAACAGGAAAAGATACTGAGAATGATTAAAAAAAGGTAATAATAAATAGGAGATAGCAACAGAGCAAAGTGTAACCCCAAGGCACAGCACAAGATACAGAGGTGTGGTGATTTTAACAGCAGCAACCATGGCAGTGGTATCTCAAGGAAGGAGATTTAGTTACATTAATGAGTAATCTGGGGTAGTGAAGGACTATTTCTGTTCAGAAACAGAAATAAAAAGTGGGAGACATTGGGGGTAAGCAGGAGTAAACACTATTCCTCATAGTGTTAGGTAGCTGGAAAAAGCAGAATTACATATGGGAAACCTGAACTGGGGCAGTAGCTGCATTTACAAAGACAGGCTGGATCTCCATGTTGACTAGTTAGTGTGAAACATGGAGATCAGATTCCTCCTTTAGTACCCTGTGTGCATCTTTTATTGAAACCTGGACTTTTGTACTGACTCTTGTGTTCCTTTGCACAGCTTCCTTCTTTTCTGCTGTCCATTTCTAGGCAAGTCAGAAACCCAGCAGTCTATTATAACTTTCTTCACCACAGTACAAGACAGTACAGAAGCATAAAACAAAGCTCATTTAAATATTATTAGGCATAAACTTGTGACTTTTAACTTGCATGAAAAAAAAGGTAAAAAATCCCCCAAACAAGATAAGGTATTCACAATTGGGAATATTCATAGTGATATGGTATAGATAACAGTGAATAGAATTTGAACTTTACAACCCAAGCAACAACAACAACAAMAAAAAACCTTCATCTTTCTAAGATGATTCAGGTTTGGAGCAATATAAGGGCTTGAAGAAACTCTTTCCACCAAAGGAAAGACTCCATGATGATATTGTATGACAAAAAATTTATTTTGTGAAGGTAAAACAATGCCTTATGTGAATATCAACAGAATACTGTCACCTGTGCAGCCACCTTTTTTCTCGTGGACCAGCAACTGAGAATTTTTACTTCTTAACTAAGCTTGTATGGTTTTGCAGAAGTAACCTCAGCCTGTATCCCAAATATCCTGAAATCCTGGGATTTTTGTTTATTCCTGTTATATACAGCCTGTGACATATTTCATGTGGTACTTACTGTCCAGCTCTACATGGTTTCTTTCCCCCCCAGCCTGTCTGCTTCTGAGTGTGACTCAAATGGGTGAAAAAAACCCAATCCATCCCAAACATTTCATATGGATATGTGTCAGGACCTTACTGAAAGATGCTAAGAATATATACAGCCAGCTGAATTCTCTGCTCATTAACTGTYCACTTCCTAAAGGGAATTTACTGATGAAAATGATACTCCAGACAGACTGTAACTAATATTTCATTAATTTGCTTTAGGTGAACCAGGAGAAAGAGGAGACAGAGGACTTCCAGGCAGAGGACCGAAAGGTTTTCCTGGACCAAGAGGTCTTCCAGGTAAATATAAGAGGGTGGGGATAACAAAGATATAYAAAGAAGATATATTTATATGTATTTATAATTCAGAAAAATTTACTCAGAACGGATACTTTAAGCTGCCTTGAAAAGATAAAAGGAGGCCATTAAGCAATAAACTCCGAAATTACAGTGCTTCATAATTTTTACTTCATAGGTGGTGATTCAGTCAGAAATCAGAACTAAAAACTAAAAAGCAAAAAGCTAAGCCCTAATTTATTTCCGTGTAGAAAGGTTAGGAAAAATGTGAAGAAAGCATTAAAAAAAAAGGAGGCAATAACACACATATGAATAAAAGCTGCCTCTTTTAATATATCTTTTATATTTATTATATACACATATAATTATATATAAAAACAATCAAAAAAGGCCATAACCTCCAGATTATCTCACTGGCAGGTACAGCGGCCCTCAAAACCTCCAGTCATTATTTAGGGTATTATTTTATTTCTGTGGTAATTAATTGCAGTGTTATATACCATGGCTCCAGGAGAGATTCCTGCTGATGGATGAAGCACAGCTGGCCTCTAGTGGCCAGCGAATGAACATAAACATGTTACTTCCAACAGTATTTCTACCGTACATTTCTGTGTTTATATAGCAAGACCAGCTACTCATATTTGTTCTCCTGTGAAAAAGGAAAAAAAAATTTAGTATTTACTGATCCCAGGGATGTCTACTCAGAGGTGTTTTCTGTAGAAATCTATCATTGGAAGAGGCTTCCTGAAATCACTCTTTTTCCTTTCTCCATTGAAGATTTAAAAGTAAAAACTACTTTAGTGCTCAGCAGTCCCAATCTTCACGTCTATTTCCCCAACCATCTGAGTGAAAAAAAAATAAATTTGGTATTTCTTTTTGCAGAGAGCTAATGAAATTCTGTGGTAGCAAGCAGCATCTTCCCTGCCCCAGGTACAGCAGCAGGGTTGGCAGAGCAGAGTACCCTGCAGAGCTTGGTACAGCAGCTGCCCTGCACTAGTACACCTGGAGAGTACTGGGACTGAAATTCCATTGCTGTAGATGTGTAATCACAGACTGGGTGTCGGRTAGGGGAAAATTGTCCCTGTAAGGTGGCACCCCTCTTGAGAATAATACCCTGAGAGCAGTGAAAAACCATCTTCATCCTGCTKTGAAGCACAGTACGCTGATTATGCTAAGCAAGTCGTATGCTGCCAACATTTAGCCCTGCGTCCACTTTTGCAGGCGAGCCAGGCAAAGCCAGCTACGGCAGGGAAGGCCGTGACGGTGACCGAGGTCCCCCCGGGGTGGCGGGRCAGCCGGGGGTGCCCGGGCCCCCCGGCCCTCCCGGGCCGCCCGGGTACTGCGAGCCAGCCTCCTGCAGCATGCAGGCGGCACAGAGCGCCGAGAAGAACGTGAAAGGGCCCTGAGAGTGCCGCCCTGTGCCGGCAGCAATCCACATCCCGCACTGACAGCTGAGGACAAAACAACGAGCRAAGGAGAAATGCAGACACGGACAAACCTTCCAACCAAGGTTTCAGTRAGGTATTTTTAGCACAGTGGTTGTACAATCTTCCCAAAGGAGTACTTAGCAACACAAGCTGGAACAATGGTGCTTACAGAAATACACAGGTGCTGCCTTCTGCCTTCTCCTTTTGGGGAGAAATGAAAGGTACTTGTCTATTTTTATTTTTATTTTTGATTTGGTTTAATAAAGAGTTTCTGTGATTTTTCCTTCTCCCCTACTTAATTCCTAGGTATGATGTACAGTGAAATAACATCTTCAGCCATCAAATAAAAAAGGATTGTTTTATTTTCTGCAGCTGTATCTATTCTTTCATACTTATAAAATAAATTCTAGCACATACCCTTAATGCACAGTCACTTCATTGTACGTGTGTTTGGCACAGAATATGCTAAACCTCCTTCAGCTCTTCAATTCAATCACAGAAACCCAGGTAGGAGGTTCTTCTGAAAACCTGCCACCCTTGGCACTATTAATGCTGCCAAAATCTGTAAAGGTACAATCATAGGATTGTCATGAATAACCTATGTGGAATAACCTCTTCATTTTTGACTCCAATTCGTGCTGCATTTGTAATTCCATATGAAGTCCACTGCAGCTTGCCTTGTTATATGTGACATTAAAATAAAAGGCTAGYAGCCACAGTCTGCAGAATTTTAAGTCCTAGAGATATGTATGTTTCCTGTAAAAGATTACAAACCCCTAAACTGATGAAATTTTTTAATGTATAGTTGCATTCAGTATTGATAGCCAGAACAGCCAGAAGTCAGCCATTAGATGGCCCAAGTTGCCTTTTTGAGATACTCAGTTTTTAGAGGAAAATGTACAGTCTGGATATTCTGTTCCTCTCTGTATAAATTAAACTATTTGTGGTTCGAGTTTACCTCTCTGAAGTTTATTCTTTCTCCAAGACAACAGTGAAACCACCCTATGATGTTTCCTTTTCATTATTAGCCATCCAAATTTTCCAAGACAAGCTTTGGCATGCTTTTGTTAAGCACTGATTTTTCTCTTTAACAGTCTGATCATGTTCCAAACACTCGATGCCATGTGACAGCAGAGAGAAATAACAAGAACCATGGAGCTCTGCATTTTGCATGCAACATGTAAGATAATGCTAAATGGAAAAATACTAGTATAATGCACGCTCCAAAATGAATTCTTGAAAAAAATAGTAGTTAAAGCTTTTTCAAACCAAACCTGATCTCCTACATGAATACTACAAGATGTCACCAAAATTGGCAAGTGCAAAGAATTTCATTCTTGAGGAACAAATCCAGAAGATTCCACACAAGGTGAGCAGCTTGGGAACACATAAAGGGATTTTCAGAAGTTTTTGAATTAGGTCAGTTTTTATTGACTTGGGGAAGAGGCCTCAAAAGTACTCTTTAGGTAGTGGAACAAATAAAACACTAGTAAAAAACCCTGTAGTTTCACCAGCAAACTTTTATTTTGACTATAAAGTGTGTAAAACTGTTGAAAAGAAAAAAATTTCACCTGATAACAGAATGAAAATATTGTTCTCTGTAYGTAATGCATAAACATATGAATCAAAAGAAGCAAACCCCCCCCCACATTTAAATACAATTGTGAAGTGCTTTAGAAAATATAGTCTGAAAAATGCATAAAATTCYACAATGGAAGGAAACTCATGTAGGAGCAAAAGTATTCATATGCAAAAACCCAAATAAGAATTATTACAACCAAACAAATTCAACACTGAGAGTCAATTCAATGCAGAATATTTATAAGTGGACATCTTARGATTGTGACAGATTTTCTGCCTTCAAGCTGACTCACAAGTTTTAACTTAAAGAACTGAAGAAAAAAATCCTCAGGCTCATTGTAAATCCTTATGGGATGTGTTGATTAATTCTCAATTCCAAATCTTACACAAGAATGGAAAAGAGGTACTTGACAAATGGTAGACTGTACCATAACATACCAAAGATGTGATTTTTATTAACAGCACATTCAAGTAAAAGAAAGCTTTGGAAAATAAAGACTGGATTATGAATTTAAAATAAAGATGTATTGACTATGGTGTATTGACAGGGAAAAAAAAAAAACCAAAACAACAAACCCCTTTTGAAATAAATTTAGAAGACACAGTGCAAAGAGACTGAGAGGTTTCACAAGCCACTGTCAGCGTGCTACCAATTTTAACCAGATTCTCCTGAAATCTCAGTGAAATCCTTAATAAATCTTGTTTTCATCTCCTTCAGGTTCAGCATAATRAAATTCTGTGAGATTTATTGAACAGAAGACTAGCRAATRKCTTTTACCCATCATGATCTCTGTCWCCATTTCTAGTTCTGSAGGTTTAATKGCAGTGTGATAAATAYRTATTTTAGCTCCTCAGATACTTYAGTGYAGGCAGGAACCCAGAGAAAATCGTAATGAAAGCTACTTTATAGACTTTTTTAGGTTGGACAAGAACTTTAAGATAATTGAGTCTGTTAACCTGGCAGTGCCAACAAATTTGGTGGCCTGACAGGGTTATGGTGGTGATGGAGGAAGGAAGAGGGAATKACATCATCCATCTGGACAAAGARTGTGACACTGTCCTGCACAACATCCTTGTCTATAAACTGGARAGACATGGACTGGAAAGACAGACCTGGGTGGCCCCATTAAAAGAGTTGGGGTCACTGGCTCAATGTCCATGTGGAGACCAGTTCCTCAAGGGTCCATATGGGGACTGGCACTGTTTAATGTCTTGGTGGTGCCATGGACCATGGGATYGAGTGCACCCCCAGCAGGTTTGCCAAGGACACCAAGCTGTGTGGTGCAGTCAGCAYACTGGAGGGAAKGAATGCCATCCAGAGGGACATGGACAGGCTYGAGGAGTGAGTCCATGGAAACCTCATGAGGTTCAGCAAGGCCAAGGCCAAGCCCCTACATGTGGGCTGGGGCAATYCTCATCATCCATCAATCCAGCCTGTCCAGATCCCCAGGTTTACAGAGCCTTCCTATCCTCCAGCAGATCAACACTCTCACCCAGCTTGGTGTTGTCTGCAACTGACTGAGGGTGCCCTCAAYTCCCTCATCCAGGTCACTGATAAAGACACTGAACAGCACCAACCCCAATTTTGAGCCTTGGGGAACCCCACCAGTGACCAGAGACCATTCACCATCATTCTATTAGCAAATATTCATAACATTGCTGCTGAAYACTGAGCTAAGAGATGGATATATTATACTTCCATAGATTATATACACATAAAATTAATATATGAGTTTAAATTTTTCTGCCTCAAACATCACTGGGTTCAAGCAACTTAGTATTAAATGCTACCAAAAAATCTTGAATGTTTCACAAAGGCCTCTGTAGCCAAAAAAGCTCTAGAGCACTATTTGGAGCTCCTAARTGAGGTATGAAACCAAGGCTAGGGAGGATTACASTAAATTTTRTGCCCTTGAATAACTTACTCATGATCTGAATTCAATCAGAGCCAACCACAGATCTACAACAATATTTGTTTTCCTTCAAATATGRAAAGTGTCAACAGGTGGTATTTTGAAGGTTACTTGAAGGACAGAAGGAACAAGAAACACAGTTTCCCAAGAAACACTTTGTTGCATAGACAATAGTGTTAGTACATCCTGGCAGAACACAGCAGTTGTGTTCCACATACAAATGCTGCATTTTTGCAAACATTAAATTGCTTAGAYAACTGGGTGAAATGTGTTTGCTTGACCTGCTCATCATTGTATTATTTTTTGGCCATGTAACCTCTGCTTCCTGTATACTTAAAAAGCGCAGTTACTGCATCTTCTCTGCTCATGGGTCACAGGTAGAGAAGAAATATCTATATTTTGTAGGGTAAGTTACTCCTGTGTGATTTGCTACAGCTTCAGTTTTATTCTCTCCCTTCAATTTTTTTTATTCCTGTTCTGTTTTGCTTGCWGCCTGTGCATTCAAAAGGATGAGTAAACCTGGCAGCTTCAGACAATGAATAAAACAAACTTTCTGAAGTGACTATGAAATCAGAAGAAAGAAAATCAAGTTAGTGGTGAAATTATTACCTATAGTCCTTTAAAATTCCATTGGCATTTCTCCTCCTGCGGGAGTTAGGCAGCAGGAGAAAAATGAAAATTCCTAAAGTTCCCTAAAGTTCAGTGAATCAGTTTCTTGAATAGAAGTTATTATCTCCTACTTGGGCAGGAGGTTTATCTGCATTCAGAGAATGTATTAATTTCCATAAACTATATACATATTGAGACCAAGATTTTGCATTTTGTTGGTTTTCTTTGTTTCTTTTTTCTTATTTTTTAAAATCCAGATTATAGAGCCCTAAATTTCACCAGGCCTAGTAAGCACAAGACTGACTTCWGTTGGGGTCAAAATCCAACCCCCCAAATTCAGCCAACCTGCCCTGACCTCTCCCCAGAGCTCACTGCAGTGGCTTTGTGCCTCTCTCCTGTTTGCAGTTGCATCCCTCCTCTCGTGATTTGACACAGAAGGAAAGGCTGACATTTTTGACAGAGCCACAAATGTAAAGTATGTGAAATATTTCCATTTCCATCCAGCATCCTGCTTCAGATGTACATGGGCATGTACTATTGTAAAGAGTTATTTTTCATCCACTTAATACATTTCCATTGAACTGAACCTTAAATGTTGCAAACCAAAAATACAAGGAAGGAAGGAAGTAACCAGTCATCATGTTCGGTAATTCAGTCAGTGACAGCTGCATATAATTCAGAAATGAAAGAATATAAAAAAACCAAGGTGTGTCATTGAGAATCCTTCAAACATTCTGACTGGAGACAGAATATATTTACATTAAAACTGCAGGAAGTAATTAAATGCATTAGTGTTTATAGAAGCAGACTAAGAAAGAAAACTGCTAAAAGAYATGTAGACTCCAATCTTTTTAGCTRCAAACTTATTTTGGTCTAGACTCTGTCATGTTTTTTAGCAATTAATATTTGAAAACTTTACAGTATCCTGAAGCTTGAATTTCCCACTTAAATACCAACCACAACAGGGTTAGGGTTAAACACGCTCTTCATGGCCTATACCCACCCATGTGCATGGAGGTGATTTAAACATCCATCCAGTACAATCAAATTGTAGTGGACATACCAGGTTTCAGGAAAATTTTGCATGACTTGGTAATGTCCAGAAACTATGAAAAACTCAGTAAAAACACACCCCAAACCAGCAATGTTTTGATTTCTGAGTTACTTTTCTTGTTCTAACACCTCACATTAGAGCAGCAGTTCTACTGCATTAGTAAAATGTAAGATTATGGGTTATTTTTATGTAGTCTGTTTGGAGAAACAAGTTTATAAAATGCTAATTAAGCCAGTGGRGTTTTTACAAGGCTTTCATATAAACATTTCAGAAAAAAAAAGAAAAAAACCTGAGTTTACATAGACATGAAAAATAACATTTCACCCTTGTGAAAAATAAAAAGTTCCAAAATATTTTGTGTGATTATCTATTAATTAAAGCCCTCACTTATTTAACAAAGCTGTGCATATCTAGCATCTGTCATAACACACAATCAGAAAACATAAAGGAAGGATGGACAACCAATCCTGTTTCTGTATCACAGTGCTCTTTTAACATTGAAACCAAATCCAGTTTCAGGTAAGAATACTGATTCTCAAAACATTGCCTGCTGTTCTCCAAACAGGCTGCACTGCTGCCCAAGGGTGCATTGGATGCTGCTGAAGTATTTACTAACCATAGGTGAGTCCCTCCTCCCCTGGATACAAACATCATTGCAGGGGACATAAATGATGCCTGAAAGTGAGATGTCCCACCACAACAGATTCTTTTGTAACATACATAAAACACAATATGATCATAAACACAAAYAAAATCTTAGCAATATTATCTGACAATAATTATCCAAGAAAGGCAGTATTTCTGCAAATACTGCCATGCAAAACTAAAGAGGTTTGAACAAAGTAAATAGAAAAAAGTCAGTTTCAAGAACAGAATCAGAAACACTGTTGTGCTGTGAGAATACACATGGATGGGTCAGCTCTTGTGCTGCTGGGCAAGTTATGCCTGGGCTGTAATCTTTGTACTGAAAGGATGTTTTGCTCTCCACCATGTGGATAGCAGGAGGTCTGCTGCAGCCTYGGGAAAGCTTCCCTCTTGGCAAGTTTCTGTACTTTAGGTAAACTGAATAGTTCTGTACATAGCTAAGAAAATCCCARCACGTTCTTAATAGGTGATAAAGCAACTTGCCATAAAATATAATAGTCTGACCCTGAACTAGGATAAAGTTTAAGGAGCTTTTAAGAAAGGTTTTTAAAACATTTTGTCAAAGCTATTTCTGTTCTGAGTCTTGTTGCATGTAAACAAACCCAAAACTTAATAAAAGACCTTATGCTACTGGAAGAAAATAATCCCTTGTGTTTATTTCCTTGCAGTGCTTACTGCAGTATGAACTGCTCAAAACAGATAAAAAACTGATAAAGCAAATTGCAAAATAGATTAGCACCCCCTCTTCCCTCCCTGGCCTCCTGCCCAAAAACTAAGACAACATCAGTCTGAAACTGCAAAGAAATTTGAGGGGCCAAAGCTGAAAACCATGCAGACACATTTCCAGCTACATTCCACTTTCAATTCTAAAAATGCAAAGTAGGAGCAAGCCAGTGTGAAGYAAAGTTAAGCTGGGATTAACTGTGTTTTACCCCAGTGAAGAATGTGGCATCTTAAAATAGGTATTGAGATAGCCCATATAAAAAAATACCCGTTTTCTCACAAGAGAAAATTAAAGTGGGCTTTTAGCAAAATAAAAATAATGCAACAAGATAATTACCAAAGTTACCTGCAAATCAACTGAAAGCATTCAAATACATTTTAGAAAGACCTTTCTCTTTGAGTCTATAAAAAGAAAAAGGCATCTGTAGGAAACATAGATGAAAAAATAAAACTTCTTCAAATATAAAAAGTGTTCTGCTTTCCAATAAGTTCAAGTAAATTAAAATACAGCAATAGCATCTGGCAGATATCAGATGCTGGGTTTCAGCAAGCTAAAAGCCCCAAAATATACAGATACCACCAATGCGGCACAATGGTCTATGTACAGCCTTCCAGGATGGGGCTGCTTGGGAACCTCTAAGTCACACAAGTACTACCACAAGACAGCACCCTTTTTAATATTATCACAGAAAATGAAGTCCAAAATTAACTTATGAAGTAAAAAAAAAAATGTTTAGATATTGGAATTACTAGAGGAGTAATTAAAAAAAGAAAAAAAAGAAAGAAAATGTTCATGCAAGAGACCTGACCAGCAGTTCCTTTCAGAGGATGGACACCAGTATGTGGGGCTGTTCCTCTGGTGTCCATGTTCAGACACCGAGATGTGTGGTGCAAGGCTGTACTCTCTGGGCAGGCAGACCCATGGCCTGCACATCATTCGGTGCCTCAGTGCTCAGTTCCAGCTGCCTCACCATTCCCAGCACTCCCACAGCCTTGGTGTCTGAGGACCAGAACGGGAAGGGTGATCTGTTCCACAGAACAAACCAAAACATGCTCCATGGGCACAGCAGTTCTGGAGTGGGAGCAGCTTTTGTTGAGCTAAGCTCAGGCAGCACCACTTGTCCCAAACACACCTTCACCCCAGTGGGACAGGCGCCCGCTGCCTGCAGAGCAGAGGATGTGCTGGCCTGGAGAAAGGACAGCCATTGCCTCCTGAGGAATGAGGGGGTTGACAACAACAAGAGGTCTGAGGACTCTGGGCTTTTGACCCAATTCTCACAAGGAACAGATGAAGCACCCTGACTCCCCAAGGTGTCCATGGCTGCAGGATGTATTGCAGCTCCTTCAGTTTCATGGTATGCCACAGGCTTTCTGCTGTCCTCATTCCTGCTGCCCTCTTCTATCCCAGGTGTTTACTCTCAGCCTTCCAYCCCTGTGTTTCCTTTAACATCCTTTTGTAGCAAGCACCTTCAGTCCTCCAAACACCAAACCAATGAACATGTTAGGGATGTGTGCTTTCACTTTCAGAAAGTGTCCTGAGTGCCCCAGCTGTCACCTGAGTTAATTCTGTCACCTCTTGTTCTCATCTTGCTCGTCTGCTCTGGGTGCAAGTGCTAGGCACTCTATTCAGAACAAATGCCAATGTGCATCTTTTGCTAAAGACTCCCACCAGTCATTCCTTAATYGCTTTTAAGCAAAACTGAGAAGTCAGCCACATTCATGTATCACAACTACTTCTCTGGAGAAATCATTTGAGAATATTTCCTGGTAGCTCAAGCACAGTTATCAAAACTRCTTCTCTGCCTTATGTGGGAGAGTGACTGACTTTCAAACGATGGGATAAGAGCCTTCATTATGGCTTTGCACTACAGATTCATTTTGAGGTTGTAGTTATAGATGCCTGTGTCCTTGAAATAGCACCTTCACTTTCTATTGCACTCTACAAAATTCCACAGGACTAACTTAGGATCATCTGTTTATTAATAGTTAGAAGTGAAAGTTTGGCCACCCCTACTCACTCCTTTTCAGGATCATCTGTGTSATCAATTTTGTCGAGCTTTTCTTTTGCTCAACCCTTTGAACTCTACAGGATTTACACGTTGTTCTGCTTTGTTCATCACTAACTTTGTCTGTTCCTGTAGCCTTTACCAAATGCCTGAAAGCTGAATGCTATTGCTGTCAGTAGTACACCTTTCTAGGAGGGCTTTGTATTTTTTTCCAAATTTCTCTTGAACTCAAGAAATTAGCTGTAACCAGTTAATAGGATCCGTGAGTTCTGCAATCTACAGATTCCATGTTCCTCTCAAGTGCATTTGAGCATGTGAATATTGCAGGAGGAAGAGGAAAACAGTGCCATCACCAAGATTAGAGGCTTGTGAAGTTCCATTCTGAGACTATGTGCTCACCAGCTCCTGCTCTAAAGCAAGGGGTCACCTTTGCTGTAGGCAGACTTAATGGCAGAGTAGCTTGATTACAGTCCTTAGTGTCCTTACTCAGGCCATGTCATGGTTAGGAGGTGTGACAGTTCTCAGCCAGGAACACCATCGGCAGCCTCTTGCATTTCATGTCTGGGATATACGTAACCATGACTAAAGGAACATACAAGTCCCCAGCTGGGACAAAACCCAGTCMGGAGAGACACTTCCTGGAGCTACACCTGGTGATTTCCAGTCAGTCTGAMGCTCATCATTGGATGGGATAAGGAGATCATAAGCACATCTTTGTTTCCTTTGCCATCTTGGATGTGACTGTGAAATGGTGTGCAGCATTCCTGGTGCACAGCAGACCCTTTCCAGAAGGTGTGCTGGAGCCTCCTTSAGGGACATGAATGTTTAGTCCAAACAGAGTTCCCAGTGCTCCAGCTCAGGTTCTGCATTCTCCATGAACGAGTAAGCTTTGCAACTTCAGAAATGTATTTTTTCCATTTAAAGTTCACCATCAGCAAGAAAAATTAAGCCAGCTTACATATGGAGGCATACATAATGTCTTAAATGATAATAAAATGTTTTTTGTTTGAAGAAAGAAGTTTATGTAAATTATTTGGGCCTATTTTCTGTTCTAAGCAAAATAAATATGAGAAAAAACACATGGAATGCACTCTGGAAAATATATGACATCATGTCATCATTATGACACTGCAAATACCATAGAAAAAGGCTCAATTTTCTGCCTTACAAATTACTTATACAACATGCAGTGTCAAGAGAAAAAAAAAAAACCGCACCAAATATTTCAAAAATTAAATTAACTTATTGGAAAGAGTGAAAAGTGACCATGAACCCAAGTGTCTGGGGGAGAGGGTTTTTATTTCCKGCTGGTGCGTGAGCGAGTCTGTGCCACGTGGAAATAGCAATCTGCCGGATTGCACCTCCCGTTGGGTCCGGGCGGCCCCTGCGGTCCCGGTGAGCCCGAGCTTCCCGGTGGGCCCGGCAGGCCAGCAGCTGGTGAAACAAAGCCAGAATTAGCAGAGTCCTGGCCAGAGCACCTGCAGTGCCCTGCATTTCAACAGCGACATCAGCTGCACTCCAGCACATCCACAGGGAGAAGGCAGGTGGGGCTGACCTCGCGCTACGACCCAGCTCAGGGGGAAAAGCAGGAGTGTAAAACCAGCGTTAAAAACAGGAGAGAGGCCTGTTAGTCATAAATAACAATAGCAGAAATAAATCTGGAGACTTGTACCTGCAGGGCCAGGTGGTCCAGGGTCACCAGGCAGTCCAATTCCAGGCTCTCCTCTTTCCCCTTTCTGTCCTCTATAACCTACACAGAATAAAGATATGAAAATAAGAGCACCCTCTTATTTTAGGTAGTGGTTTTTATCTTGTTGACATGAAATTACCAAGACAACTATAACTGGGAAAGCACATGCTTAGTTCTCTTTTTCAGAATCCTTTTTTTTTTTTTTTTCTTGAGACAGCTCTAAAGTTTATAAATTCCTTCTGGAAAATATGAGCATTTCTAGCAGTAACTGTTACATTACCTGCCAAAGAGCTCTTGCTTTTTTCACTAGCTGGACCTTTCTCCAAGAGTTTAAGTAACCTGAAATTCCTCTAAAAAAGAACCAAATGTGGACTTTACCCTCTCTGTTATGCATAAATCCTTACACTTGCACTTTTTAGACTGTAAACTGGTAGTTTTGTGATTAGAAATTCCCCTGTTTGTGAGAGAAGACCCATTCCCTGGCCGGTGTTGCCCACCTGCTCTCATATGGAATGAGGCATCTTTGGAGCTCATGCAGATTTGGGTTTGAAGCTTACACTGACCCAAGTAGCTGCATATTATAAACAAGATTTGATTACGAATTATTTTTGAATACTTGAGTCCTTTTTATTCACAGGCCACAGTTTTGTTTTTTATCTAAATGGCTTCCACCTTCTCAGGTGCTGCAACCCATGTCCAACCCCTGCTTCTTTTTTCTTGAATTGTTTTTACAAAGTTTTATTAGTTGGAAACACTCTGGCTGGAGTGTTTCCAACTAATAAAAGGAGAGGACTTGTCCCTATTGGTAAAATATATTCCTTACTATTTCAAGTTAAGAATGTACCTTTATTATGCAGGAAAAAAGGATGAARGCATTTTTAAAGGAGACACCTGCCACCTGCCTCACTTCAAAAGGGCTTACAAGGAAACTCTGTTCTGTACCCAGCACCTCAGATGGAAGGTGACAAAAGTTCAAGATTAATTGCTGATTTCTGGTCACATTTGGAATTAAAATCTTGCTTCAGGCACCAGGATATTTCTAGCATCACCTATGCCATACAATAAAATATTGAGTTTTTCCTCTTGTGAAGAACTGTAACTTAGTTTGAATTAAAAGAGCACAGCCATGTCAATCCACCCAATGTCYCATGAAGATTAACTGGCACTGGCAGGGGGATGGCAAAGGCTGTCTTGTTAGCATGCTGTGGTTTATGCAACATTGCTGCCTTACAGGATATTCCAGAAGGAAATTACTTTGAGGGCTGTGGGTACCAATTCAGGATTGTTATGACAGACACAATGCAGTAAGAATGGAACACAGAGCATTCAAGCTTTCTGTTACACACAAGCTCATTATACACTTCAGTAGAAAGTTTGTTATCTGTTGTAATCATTCYAGCTTTCAAAGCAGAGCAGCAGTCATCTTACTACTCTCAGCACCACAACAAGGAGATTACAGTCAGGCAAAGACATTACAAAATGCATGCAGAGGGCCATACATAACATAACTAAAGGAAATCAACAGTTTAAAACCCCACAGAAACCCAAATTCAAATTAGTCATGCATTCTGGTCACTGAGTTATGTTACCCAAAATTGTACAAGGCATATACAGACACAAGATATAAGGACTAAGGAGAAGGAATATGCAAGCATTTGTATTGGATTTGTTATCTTGCATTTACTCTCCAATGACCATAGTAGTATTTACAACTACATCAAGTTGGTTACTCTGAAAAATCTTGTGCAACTTGTAGTATTGCTACTTTTTGAAAAGCTCAATCATACAACCACAGGATCCATTACACATCCTATTTATTTTACATGTCTCAATCTTTTTWAATTTACAGTCAACAGTTACAATGCATTTCCCACTACAAACCCAGTTAACTCTAATTTTACAATGGAGTGCTGCCACTAATCATTTGTTTTGCATTTCTTTAGTTATGGAGAAGAGAGAGAAAAAGTACCATATATCACATTTACAGTCCCCACGATAAGCATTTCTACAGGTCTCTGACCTTAATTGAAAACAACTGAGATAGACTGAATTATTCTGTAAACATCACTGGAATTCAAGAAAATAAGGGAAAAAAACCCCACAGTAGGACAAAGAGCAGTCTGCCAATGCAGATACATGGTGCAGRGTAATGGTAAACCACTACTGTCTGTACCAAAAACACATGCAAGGGTGTAGTTTTTACATGGTGGCAGGTAAGTTCTGCTAGCACTGAAGTTTAATACAAAAAATTCCTAAATACCTTGTCTAACAATAAGGCTTTATTTGATAGAATGCAAGAATATTAATAAACAGACTTATATGTAAACAATGTGAACAATGTAATGTGTAATTCTGGCAGAAAAATATTTGATTTTCAATAAAGKATATTTTGCTCAGAAGCAGGGCCATGATTATACCTCTAGAAAATAATATTACTTCCTTTCTTAGCTTAGACTGACAAACTCATACACAGTCAAAGAAAAAKATTACCATACACATAAAAGAGATTTTGATTTATTGTTTTTATTGGAAAGGCACATATAGGATGCTATCTACTTTTCCTGGTAGAATTACAATTCCAGWAAGAGGCACCTGCTTAATTCAAAAGGTAACTGCTTTAGCAGAGCCCTTCACTTGGGGTCCAGAAGTTTTGCTGTGATTTCTGCAACCCCAAAGTTCTGTTATTATACCATGTACCCAACATGGGGAGTATGGTAAGCACTTGGTAGCAGTATGTAGCAAGTTTGTGTTCATGCAGATAAGCTTTTCTTCATACATGGGTAGCAACAGCTGGAATTCAGCTCTCAGTTTGGTGCTCCCCACAAACATCATGKTCAAAAGTGACCACTTTTGTACTTTTGTAGCACGTTTTTTGTACTACTGCTACACCCTGGACTCTACATGGAAATGACACAAGTTCRTGTCCATGAACTCGGAGGAAAAAGGTATTTAAACTGCTCCAAAAGGTATTCCACCTTTATCATGGAGACCCTCTTCCATCAGCATGGACAATGCAGCACCTGAAACTAATGCCAAGGATCTAGAGAACTCTGAGGTTCTTTAACACAAATACAAGGCAAAGAGATTTCCTAAACAGGGAACAAGAACAACAAAGTATCCACTGTGTTTTACTGTGCAAACACTCAGTGTTCGTAAAAAGACTGTAAAGCAAAAGAGAGGATACTAAGATGAACCCCTCTCATCCAGCCACCAATACATGTTCTGAATTCCTTCTGTGTGTTACAGCTCTCTCAGCTGAGAGGGAGCAGCTGGGTTTCAAATCAAARTAAAACAGGATAACTTTGACCTCCACWGCAGAGAACATTTTGCAGGAGGTATCTCTTGAAACCAGTACAGCTATTTCAGAAGAGTGACTGTGTCTAGACAATGTTCACTACAATGGGTTCCTGATGTCAGCCACGGTTTCTACATGCTTCCACCATGCAAATTAATAATTATAATAAGAGAAATAAACTTTATGACAGAGATTAACAATACAAATAAGGAGCTTTCACTGTTCATTGCATAGTATTTTTATTTTCTGAGCTGAGCTATTTTTTTTTTTGATTCCTTGAGGCAACCACAAGTTATGAAGACCTTATATTATAACCACAAGTTATAAAAAACGAATTTCCTTATTTTGATAAAAAGACTGATTTTTAACTAGGACGGAATCTTTTCTCTGTTGAGACAAAAATCAARTCATACTAACATGAAATATCTCTGGATTGCTAAATTATCCCAAGGTACATTTCATCTAATGGACCAAAACTCACTTACTATTACAATTTTAAAAATCCAATTAAGCCAGTGGAGTTAATTGAGCTAGATCCTCTAACACATGACAAGCTGACTGTTTGCAGATGAATGACATTGATATATCTTATCAATATAATTGATATAAGATATATCAATGACATTGATATATCTTATTTAAAGATTTGATAAAAATCTTTATCAAGATTTGATAAAATCTTTAAATAAACTTTCTAATTCTCTAGGAGATATTAACATACCTTAAAATTCATACAGAGTAAAGTCCCTCTGTTCTCCCTTAAGGAGATGCTGTACATTTTACCATTAACCTACCTCAGAGCATCAGCTTGCAGATGCATATGCCATAGGTCATTTTTGAAATGAATATATCTATAAAAATCTTCCATCCKCTATTTGAATACCAATTATGTGYTTCATAAWTTAAATTGCAATTCTTCATTATACTTTGCTTGCATGCTGCATTTTTAATGAGACCATCCTATAAATTATATCTACCTTTATATCTACCTGAACCACTGGGAAGGATTTGARGAACACTATGAACAACCTTGCTGAAGGCCAGCAGGTAAAAATTCTGGACTTCCTTAGAAGGAAATGACTCTATGCATAAGAGTCTAGCAATTCTTTAAGTACACTTTTTGAAAACCATGCCTACACTTCCAAAAGTTAGTATCTTCCTTTTTTGCTTTTGAGACTAACCTTCTACCTACTAGTTTGCTGTGCAGAAGGAGATGCTGTTGGAATCTGGCTAAATCATTCCTGACCAGTTTCCAGGGGAACCAGCACCACACTCAAGGTGTATAGAGGGACCCCTGTGAATCTACAAATGAAGTTAAACACCTCTCCAGACATACAGTAGCATCTGCCTTTCCAGCTGGCTGGCTCTAGCAGGCTTTGCATGCAGCATCACAAACAGRATGTATTCACAGAGGCCCTGTTAACTGCCTGGGAAATGCATCTACTTCTTCTCCCTGCCTGTGTGGGACAAGTGACTCACTCAGCCAGCCCAGACACACAGCAAAYCCCTGGAGCTGGCAATCTGGGCTACACCCAAGTGAGAAATAGAATAAGAAGCTTCTATCAGTCAATAYCAAGTCTGTATTAGGACTTGTGCACACAGCATGCTACCTTAAAGGGCTCAGCCACACATGCACGTAATGTGCTTCACCAAGGAGTCTTGTTTGCTATGTATTTTATGGCTGAAGACAAGCTGSAATACAAAAGGATACTTTTCAATCTGCTCAGAGATTTGAATTKCTTTTTACTCATGGTACAAAGCAGYAACATGCACAGGCACAACTGAGGAAGGTGTGAAGGGTATGTGTAAGTGTGCTCCTCTTACAGGACAGTGTCCTATTTGAAGTATAAAAAGACTTCTGGTTTTCTTTCCTTGGACGTGTAATTTTGTATATCTTTTGATGTATCAGAGAATTAAAGGCTTCTCACTTAGCTTACCTTTTTCTAATCAAAAACAAGTATTGAGCATATTGGTAAAACAAATGGAAATCCTGTGTACACGGAGCACTATTTTACTTAAGTATGAGGTATGGAAAAGCAGCTGTTTTTTGTTTTTCTCAAGCATAGCTATCATCTTTTAGTCTTGATGCTCACTAGCTGGAAATGAAACCTAGTGCAACGTTTCACTTCCCAGGAGCAGTTGAGACTATCCAGTACATACATCATCACTGAACAATCTGGCACTGACATTGAAGGTGACTATTTGCAGTGATCTGAATGTTTAGGTAACGATGGAGTCAGTGTTGTAAGATTCTAAGCCTTTTATTGTTTTCTTTGATCCTTTATTCTTGTTCTTCTCATTCTGAGCTCATCACATTTTTCAAGCTTCTGTCAGGGGTTTGCGCTTATCAGTGTTAGTAAGTCCTTATTCTTCTGATAGCTTTAGGATCCACACATCTTCAGCTTTGCTGGCATGTTCTTCATTCCAGTCTGACTTGCTCTGACTCCAGAGCAGACCAAACTAACAAAAGATAATAAAGAACTACCTACAGATAAACTGCAAATTACATGTTACCCACCCGCAAAATATTATTCATCTATAAATTCTTTTTTTCTTCTAGTCTGGTCTCCTCTTCCTTTCAGTCTCTGAAAGGCTTACTCTACAGTAGAGCACAACTACAATGAACCTGGATCCCTCAAAKCTAATTTTTCAGTAAAAGACAGTTCATTGAAACATAAGTCCTATATTGTCCAAGTGCATTGCAATGCACAAATTACTGTTTTGGGATTTTTTTTTTTTAATGAACATAGATTCCTTCACTGTAAGAAGAATTMATTTAGTAATACTTCAGTTTTCACTGCTTCCTAAAGAATACTTTTCTTCAGTTTTTCCTGCCCTGTATTTTCTCAGAATCAAAGCTGAAAGCAGTCAGACTAGGAGATCAAATTTTCTTTCTTAAATAAGAAKGTCTCTCAATATGAAGTTGATCTAAATAACAAGATTTTTGGCATTGTTTTTCTTCCTTATTCAAATATTTTGTAGGAAAAAGTAACTGCTACAGTAGTTCTGTCATATTTAGGTATCTGTCAATAATTAACTTTATAACTGATTAGAATAAAATGCACTGATTAGGAGTTTTTAATCAGTAAAATCCACACATTTACTATGGGTTAATATTTAGATGTGGTCTGGAAAAATATAAGTACATAAGTTTAAAAGTTAATCATTAGAAAGCTAGGTAAGTTATCCTGGCTTATTTAATAAACATTAGCAAGTGTATAAGGATTTCAAGATACAACTAAAAGGAACATTTTTGGAATTCTTACCTTGAATTCCACGTTCTCCTGGTGGCCCTGGCAAGCCATCCTTTCCTGGTGGCCCTGGTGACCCATCTTTTCCTGGGGGCCCTGGTTTTCCATGAGCTTGGGAGGCAAGCATTGCAGCAGGCAGCTTCAGCTGGGATACAAATTGAGCCATCCTTTCTTCAATAATCAAAGACATAAGAAAAAGTCAGTAAGAAATCAGCAAGCAAAAAAGGGGGAAAAATCCCAAAGCTCCAGTGAAAGTTTCTGTAAGTAGGGTGTTCAACTCTTTTTAATGTCAGGGTATTAACTGCTCCAATAAGCACTCCAATAAGGACCTTCAGTTCCAACTCAGATTCATGTCTGAGTCTTTYCCCTTTGAAATAACCAGAATGAATTTGTATTAAAGTTTCTATTACTACTCTCTATTACTAATGTATTCCAATATTTCAAATGACTTCTCACTCCTGTTCATGGAAGTACTTAAAAYACATAGACAGAATAATTAGTATTTAACACACTGATGGAGGGCAGCYTTATATGTTTGTAACTCATATCAAGCTGCAAAGCAGAGATTGAATACTGAGAACAGTTCTTGGAATGTGCTGGAACTCCTCAAATAGTTGCAAAAAACCTGAAAGTGCTCAGTAAAGATTATTAATTGCAAATATTTCAGAATAGAAATGTTCATGCTGGTGGGATAAAGTGCTCTTGGTGATATTTTAGTGTTCCTTAGAGGCAGATAAAATAGGTACTAACCTTGACTCTGTTTCTCATTTATGCCAGATTAATCCCCTAACATTCCACAATTTAGTGGGTATTTAGTGTGGTGGAGTTTTAAGACTTAAGAAAAAAATTAGAGAAGAGTGTGCATCAAACAAAAAAGGGAAGAAGGTGATAGTAAACAAAATGAAACAATGTGAAAATTAGAAGATCTGTGGGAACAGTAKCRAGGTGTAGAAAATGGAATAGCTTTAAAGACAAAACTCCTTTATTCCTTGTAGGCAGGGCACCTTCTAATGCTTTCTTTTTGTCAAAAGACTAAATACTTGTTACCGTTCTGTGTGAATGGGAAAAGGAGGTGTCTTCACTCAACAAACTGCTTTTGAAATACACAGTAGGTCAAACTCTGAGGGGTAGCACCCTGGGGAAAGGKGGTAATAMACAGAACTAYAGCCTTGTTATAAAGTGAAAAACTRCCTGARCAGGTKAAGAAGTCTCAAGCTTTATATGATTTCTTTTATCCCTRAAAGACAGTTTTTATCCACAAATACTAATGACAAAATAACAAAGCATATTGAAGACATAAGAAATGCATTTTGCAATGGAAGAGAAGCTGCTGTTAAGGGRTGTTCAAGAAAAATCTGAGTCACAGATTTTCTACCATGACTAAAGGAATGCTGGGGAAGAAAAATATTTCCTTTTCACAGTAAGGACTCATCTGAGAAATCTTACACAATACAAAGGCCTTGGCTGAACCTGGTACTTGCCTGAAACTGCCAGAAGATGGTGGTCTGACAGGGAGTTCTGGAACTCAGCAGCAATATTTGCTGAGAAAACTGCACAGCAATTYAGACCTATGTGACTGAAAGCTGTTGAGCCTTTCTCTTATTTAGACAGTCAGCTACTAAGTGAGCAAAATGATTGGGTGTATCTATGTTCTCTGCCTTAGTAACACTTCAGTATTTTAATTGTATGTTGTAGATAAACAGTATCTGCAGTAATAAATGATACACATATGTATCTTTAATGACACATACTTGTTTGCAGTTGTGATTTGGAGCAGACTACCCTTCAGTGCTAATCTTTTACAGAAGTAAATACTCTKTTTAACAGATACTCTAACTTCTCATTGTTTGAACAGAATCATGTAAAGTAGACTTGTTAAACATAGCTACAGCAATGAGGCATCTGCTAAGCCAAATGTGAGTTAGATGACATGAAAAGAAATTTAGAGCAGAATTTAGGATTTAGTTGTATAATACTTCCTTTTCCTACCTTCAAAAACCTTAAGAACCTCTTGTTTGATATATTTTTTTATTTCTTCAAGTGAAATTGCATCAATCTGATGAGGAAAAAGAAAGGTGATACGTATCAGAAGGAATATACAGRAGACAGTGATACTACAAAAATAAGAAATGCTCAAGTTAGCATTACAAATATGAACCTTTCACCAACAGATAAGCCTTTTAATGTATTTGTGTTGCTTATTTTACTGCAAAGGCTACTTTACTGCAAATACATTATAACATTGTAAAGACACGAGCGGCATGAAGTGGGAGGAGCACTCCCAGCTGCCAAGACGAGCAGAATGTGATGAGGATGGAAGTTAACTTGCACAAGACAGTGAGGAKGTCCAGTGACAAAACCCTGCTTTACTTTTGAATAGCATCTGCCAACTTCTTACCCTCCCTGGGGASCACTTGCTTTGATGCACTGCTGACCAGAACAGAACCACAGCACCAGTGGTTCTTTTCCACTTCACTGGAAAAGTGTTTTAGAGTTTATCTTATCTGATTGAGGTGAAAAAGAACCCCTAACATGGATGTGTGTGCCTGTGTGCTCATGCAGACAAACCAAGATATCTACAACTGGTAAACAGCATTTCATTGTCTTTTTAAATGCTGATTTCCCTTCTATTGAGAATCAATTTTGGCTTCTTCCTTCTCTTTCCCAGCTGCAAAGGCTTAGACTTTAGCTTGTAATATCATGGAAAATGTGAAAATTAACTGTACTAAGTAGCCATATTGATATGCAGGAACTAAAGAAATAAGTAAATAAAGTTTATCCATAGCAGAYGTTTAAAAAAGTAATTAAAAATAACTGCCTGATCATGTGGGTATATTTTTTCCATCTTAACTGAACACTGAAATTATCTGAGAGAAATCCTTAGTTTTTCTAATACTGTGTTATTCCTCAGTTGAATTTGCTCAGCCCATGCTACCCTCATAACTGTCTGGATTCACAAGCAACCAAGCTAAACTTATATTTACTTACTGAAAACCCTGGAGGTCCTGGTGAACCTGGGGGACCTTGATGACCTGGTGATCCTGGRTAGCCTCTGTCTCCTGGAGGGCCAACAGGACCCACATCCCCCTTTTCTCCTGATGGGCCAGGTTTCCCTCGTTCACCCTGTGGACCTCTGTCCCCTGGAATACCCTGATCTCCCTGTGTGAAATAAAAGCAGAAAGAAAACCATTGCACATAGTGGAACAACCTGAAAAGTTACTTGGGAATGTTCTAGAGAAAATTCATGCCTGTTCAGAAACAAACTGAGTCATGCAGGAAAGATGATTTTACAGGCTGAACCTTGTCTCTTAAGATACATTTTGTTTTCTTGCACTTTTGATGTTGAAGTCAATTACAAAATTAATAGCTTGACTCTGTAGCCCACTTTTCAAGGACAGAACTTGAGTATAGAAAGTTTTCAGCCCTTATAGAAGAATCTAGAAATATCAGTTATGGCACAGGTATAATTTAGATGCTCAAATTCACACAGGCAAAAGATATCAGGATGTTTCCTCTAACTTTTCTCAGAAGCCTACTATTTTATATCTTCATTTATACAAAATTATAGTTAATCTAAGTTATTTCTAGTACCCAAAGGGGGCCTAGGAGGAAGCTGGAGAGGAATTTTTAACAAGGACATGTAGTGACAGGACAAGGGGATAATGGCTTCAGACTGAGAGTAGGTTTAGATGAGATTTTAGGAAGAAATTCTTTACTGTGAGGAGGGTGAGGCACTGGAACAAGTTGTCCAGAGAGGTTTTGGATGTTTCAGCCCTGGAAGGGCAGGCTGGATGGGGCTTGGAGCAGCCTGGTCAGATGAAAGGGCCATGGCAGGGTGGTTGGAATTTGATCATCTTTAAAGGTACCTTCCAGCCCAGGCTTTTCTATGAGCCAATGAYATAAAAGTTCTTAGGTTTATAACCCTCCAGAGTAGGCATAGATAACTATTCTACCAGAGATAAAGAAAAAGGCAGGTTTCTCTAGAATCATTGTGCTATGGCAGTGTGAATCTGATCCTTTTCTTCTAAACAATCCATGTTTTACAGGCTGCCAATGTGTAGGAGGCAAATCAAATACTACAGCAACTTTTCAAACAAGCATTTTTTAACTGYCTCCAGTGTTTTATTTGTGTTTTGAAAAAGGTCCTTGTAAAAATTCATAAAGTAGGTCACCTATTCCTCCAGATTTCTCTTTAAACTCTATGAATTGCACAAAATTCAGGACACTTGTGTCTTGTGATCTCTGCCTAAGGTGCTGCTTTATTCAGCCTTTCTTTCTCTAGTGTTCTTCCATCTCTTGTATTTTATCTTGTACCAAATTCTGTGCAGAAGAAACTGCTCCTTTTCCTGGGTTTTTACTTGCTCTACTCCAGCTGGTTCACAATCTGTGATCAAGTTATGCAGACAACAAAACCAAAATGACCAAGCCACTAGCACTTGTACCTGTTGAAATCACTAGAGATAGCTGGTTGGTATAAAACATGTTTTCAACTAGTTTGTCCCTCAGTTTATAAAGTAGTAATAACAGCAGGGTTTAGTCACCCAAAGGGTATATAAAATTATTTCAGCCCAGGTGGCTTATTCCTTCTTAAAATGGATTCTATGAGGACATTCTTATATTAGACAAGAAAAACACAAGAGTTTTATTCTGTCCTTCTGATTTTGATGCTTCTCTTTCTCGTAACTACAACAGCTGGTCTCARACTGAAGGAGCATGCAATACATGCTGTACAGCAGTAATAATAATGGCCACAGAAAAACCTTGACTTTATTTTCTGTAATMATTGCAAGCTCTCTCACAGATGCAGGCCTGTGTCCTTAAAGGCAAAACCAGAACATTGCAAACAGTTATTTTTTAAGGGATAATTGTAATAATTTTTAAACCCTCATGTCTCTTCAGTGTCATAAAACAGCTTTTCCTTTTCCAGATGAAACAGGGAGATACTTCTCTGAGCCATCAAATAAATGTGGTAGCCATTTGATTAGGGCATCAGGACTTTAGCAATGTTATAAGAAGACCATCTTTCATATATATAGCCTCATCTCTCAYACCTCTCATAACCTCCCATAATTATTGCTGCCCACCATGACCTTGTTTACTTTCTGAAGAGTTTGGTAAGCAGTCAGCTATTGCACTAGCATTCCTGCTGCCTGGAGTGTGACAAGCTTGTTTTATGTAAAACATGATTTGTGTTTGTGACATAGAAAGGATGACAACAGGGCAAGTTCATAGCTTTTGCAAAGTCTGACAACAGCACAACTGGATTATCTGCTTTCCAATTTTCAGCCTATTGCTTAATTTACACTGTCCAGGCCAACTGTGTTAGAAAGTCTATAAAATGTGTTTTTCCTCTMAATGCAGAAGCCAAATCAGCTCTAATTCCTTGAAGTGCTGTCTAGGACTAAACCCCTTAGATGTCTAGSTGACTACTTGAAGTTCACAGAGAATAAATCTCTTGATTTTGCCTATAAGATAGGTGCAGATGAGTTGTTTATATGCTCAGTAAAAAGAGAAAAAATTATCACAACAGGGACTTACACGTTCTCCTTTGGGTCCTCTGTCTCCTGGTCTTCCCACAGCACCCTGAAAAAAGATAAACTTATCATTTAAAGGCTTTGTTGTGTATTCATGTGTTAATAGAACAGAAAACAACTGTCTAGGATGAACAGCTGTGGTTTCTGTGAGGAATAAAATACACAAAAGCAGGTTTTCTTACCGGAGGACCTGGCAATCCATCTTTTCCATTGATTCCCTAAGAAAAAAAAAACTAACATGTTTATGTGCTTTAAAAATATTAAGGGTAAAGCTCAGGGTTTAGTGCCATATCAGTAAATGTTCTGAAGCTGCAGAAGCAGCAGTTTCTGTGGCTACAATATACAAGTAAAAAGAGCACAAAGATGTGCACCAAATCTAATGATCATCTAACCTTGAATGACAAATTATAGAGAAATTTTGCAAATGTGGAATATCTGTGGACATGTACATGCACTTTTTCAGTCCCAGCTAGTCATAATACTACCATGGGAGAGATTTCTTTTATTCCAAACATTAGCCTTGATGCCAGAACACCCTTCTGCTGTTACAGAGATTGTGCCTTACTATTACATGTCCAGATCCATTCTTTGGTCCTTAGGACTTGTTGCATGGCACAGTTTTGGTCTCCTGGGTTAGAGGTATTTCTTTCCCCAAACAAAGTGGTTCATAGCACCTGCTGGAAATTGTTCCAGGCCCACATTATCCTCCAGACTGGAATGTGGCATGATCTAAGAGTCCAAGCTGGTATGGGCCAAAATAATGCCAGAGAGTATGTTAACAGTTGTACAATGCCAGATAATTGTGAGATAAATGCTCTGGCAGTGTTTAATTTAGTAGGATATTTATGGATCTGCACATGTAGCAAACACAGCTGCTTCATTGAGTGAGAATGGACAAGTTGTATGAGCAGAGACATCAGGAATGTTTCTTTCTCCTCATATACTGCAAAGTGGAGTCTTGCACAGATTAGGTACCTTGGCCTAATTTGCTGCTGTAGCTACAGGAATTGTCTCTTCTTTCAAGGCAGAAGTGTAATGTGGAGATGTGCTGACAAGCTGCAAAAGTCTGCTGCTCATGCTCATCCCCAAAACACCAAGGTTCAGGGCAGATACCCTGCCACTACCYTTGCTGAACCCCTTCCAGAATATAAATTAGTTTTTTTTAAACCAGTCAGACAATGCTGACTACACTGCTGTCACACCTTTGTTACATRAAGGGATCAGATTAGACATCTCCTAAGTGAACACTGAATGCCTCAGCTGCAGTGTTGCATCACCTGTAYACAGAAGAGTTTCAAAGTTTATTCAGTCATGAAGCACACGCTTCTCTATCTAAACTGAGACTGAGAACCTATTCTGTCATTCCATCCTTTACTGACTGTGCTGAGTGAGTTCTGGGTTTATATTCTCCCCCTGGAAAAAGTACAAGAGGAAATTTTATGTCAACAAGATCCAAATGACCTTCATAAGACCTCTAAAGGCAACATCTCAGTAACATTAACTATTAAAACATCACAACAGGAAKTCTTTTTTGGATGGTTAATATTGACCAGGGCAGCTCKGTGTGTTCACATATTACCTACTCTAACACTAAGAAAGATCTTTTGTAACTTCTGATAGACTAAAGCACATATTTTTGTAACAAAATGCATATATTCAGTGTAAAATTGCTCACTGGTTTTCCTTGTGGCCCTTCTGGACCAGGGAAGCCTATGTCTCCTATGGGTCCTCTTTCACCCTAAGAAAGAAGAAAACACACATGTAAATTTGCATGAAAAATCTTGCATTAGGTGTCTGAAGTATTTGTTTGCTATTGAAAGAATCCARAACTCAAATCTGTACTTACAGGTTCTCCTGGCAACCCTGGGGATCCAGGGGACCCTGGCTTTCCCTGCAAAAACAGCATATTACAGATTCAAATTGTTTGGAAGCCAAATCAAAATTTTCTCTGCATCAAAAATAAGAGAGTATATATGTATATGGGAGAAATATTCATGGTATTGTTCATTAATGCTCTAAGAAAGGAAAAATAAGTATTTTACCAGATTTTTGTCATATTTCATGAAMAGGCTCTTGCAAAAAATGTTACTCAGCAGCTTGGTTTTGTTTACCCTTCCTGAATACTGAGGTGCTTCTATGAAATTTTCTTTTACAACACCATGATTTCCACCTTAAGAAGTCATAGTCAGATCAAAGCTTTTCAGTGTATTTGTAAAATCAAGATTTTTTTTTTTCCCTTCAGGTAATTTCCAGTCCTGATTTTTTTTTTTTTTTKTTTTGTTTTATTTTGGTTTTTTTTGTATGTAACTTTACTACTGACTTAACACCTTTTGCAAATCTTTTTCACAACCTTTTTTGGTCACTTTTATTGTAATTTCACATTCAGCCTGCCAGAATTCACAATCTTGTCTTATGACATCATTCAAATGCTGATTTTAAATGTCTCCTTTTTTGTAGGATGCCCTTCTTTTAACTACTTGAATCTACATTTCCTGAAAGTATCCTTAGACCAGATCCTCAGGTGATTTGTACAAGTGAGAGATCAAACCCATCAACACCAGGGACAGCTCTGGGAACAGCCAGACTGAGGGTTTGTGTTGAAATGGGCACTGGGGGAAATGCTTGCAGGATCTCAGTGCAAGCCTCCCTGACAATCTCAGCAATCTCAGCAAAGTGAAAATAAGAGGTTTATATTCCCAGATGGGAAAAAGGGTCCACTACTCAATCTGGGGAATAATGACAGGTAAGGAAGACAAATTGTTTTTCAGCAAGATATGTGGATATATCTCAAACTCCTCCTAGACTACTGAGAAAAATTTGTCTCACATGTCTATTATTTTGTTGATTAAAATTCCTTAGCATAAAATGTGAAAGCAAACAATTTACTTCAGGGGGAAATATTTTATTTCAGTGGATTTTATTAGAAMTAAATACAGTCAATAGAATGCAACTCCATCAGTGAAGAAGGGAACTCATTAAATACTTCATATCCAACTTGAATAGAGAACATCAAATAGCTTAGGACATATCCAGTGGGAAATTCATWGGAAATGCACAACTGTGATCATTCTAATCAGCATTATTATTGACAGCATAAAATCTGTTTCAGAAYAACAAACTTTGAAATACTTACATCTGCTATAAAACTCAGAAATACTTTTCCCCTTATATGTGCAATTCTTTCAGGAAAACCCAATGAAATTAGGCTATTTAAGATGATGTTCTCTCTTGTAACTCACAGTAAATAGACTAAATCAGTGGCTAATGGAAATGGGACTGTGTAGACACATACTTCTCTTTATTTCATGAAACACATATTTATAATTTAGACAGCTCCTGAATGTATTGGTAGCTGCCAAAATTTAATAATAAATCTATTTGCATATAAATAACTCCATATTGCCTCCTGAAATATGGATAAAGTTTTTTATTAAACTGTGAATGCAATCTAATATCTTYATTTCCTTTAGGAACACAAACGAATAATTATAATTTCAATTTATCATTAGTTACTTTTCCTTTCACCTACAACAAAGTTCCTCCATGACTTTCAGAAACTTCTCTGAATACCACATGTAAATAGCTGACAAAGCATTCCCCTAAAGCCAGTGTTTGATTGACTTGATATGCAGATCCTTGTGGGTTGCAATAAATAATGTTAATGATTTTTCTTTGTGATAGAAAGATGCTCAGAAATTTGTGAATGCCCAGGAACACAAAAAATGTCTTTATCTATATTAAACAGAGGCAACGAGGAGAATCTCACATTTCTTAACTAAGCATATGCAGCTTCAAATTCCAGCTTTGTKATGTTCTCACCCCACTCACTCTTGTCATTTCAATAGTAATATGAACCCTTGCTGCGATTGTAACTCTAATTTCTTTAGGGAGTACTCAGAGTCTTTGTACCTACATRTAAAGCATAAGCCAAGTACTGGTGTTCCACAGTGACTGAGATCACAGCTCAGCACCTTGCTTGACCTGTTTTTTCAGCTTCTAAACCCCTGAGTCTCCTTTAAAGCATGTACATACCGGTGTCCCTGACACTCCTGGTGCACCAGCTGGTCCACGGTCACCCTGAAGAGAAGATAAATCTRTGTTTAATCCAAGGAATTGAACTGAAAACGAGAACAAGAGCCAGGCTAAATGCTAATATTTATCTCTGCCACTGGCTCATTATATAGACTTGAGAAAGTAACCAAAATCCTTTGTTTAGGTTCTCTCATGTAATGTTTCCCTTTGAGTCTACTTGAGGCCTCCCTTTAAAAGGGGTGGAAAGTCCCTGACTTATCTGTACCTATCCAAATAATTATAATTTGTGGTCATGACAATGACCAAAATTTACACAGGGTAATTCATTTTCATATCAACATTCCCATATTTAACATGTACTTTTCAAATAAGCTTTTGCTTTCCTGCTACCCAGTCATTTACTACAAGGCATCATCCTCTGCTTGTGCCACGGCCCTTTCAGGGYAAGGGTTCTCATTATAGCACACAGTCACCTTCATCTACACTTTAAGCTAGGACACTGTTGGGTTTTTGGCTGGAACTGATGAGTTACAGGCACAAATTCCTCTTTCTCAACAGGACTGTAATCCAAAGCAGACAGATAGAATTCAACAAGAGGTAAAACTCTACCCAGAGGTATTTACCCACTGCTGATGTGTTGGTCTGCAACACCATGCTCTGTTACTGTGACATTGGTTAAATATGTAAGAAAAAAAACAGGCTCCTCATTTCTAAATTTATGTCAGAAAACACCTGGCACTGTTGAAGCCATACTAACAGGAGAGCATTTTTCTGAGATGGGTTTATGTTACCTGGAGCAGATGTAATAAAGCTCTGTAAACATAAAACCAACCACGTTATGTTCTGCATATGAACCCCAGGAATTTTTKGGATTTTTGGTTTCTGTTCTTATAAGTAACGGTGGCTTGTCTCATCCTCATCATTTTATTCAGGTGCAGGATGACATTGCTGCTGATCAGAAACACTTAACTCCCTCACACAAAGTGTAACAGATGACAAGTTMTGTGTGTGACATTGTGTTTGGAGGAAGCAGCTCACAGGACCCAGCTCAGTGTGTCCTGCTCTGGAGGCTGGCAGTGGTCACTGAGTGAGGAGCACAAGGTGCACCTCTGGAACCCTGAGTGGGGAGTGCTGAGTACCTGCAGCAGGCAGGRCACGCTGTCTGGAGCCCTGCTCTCTGCCCCACACCCAGAACTTGGGCTATTTTCTCTGTATGCTGGCTATGACAGCGAAACTAGAAATGCCAAACTCTTCCCTTACAACATTTTTTTTTCTTTTCAGGGTTATTCTGGTCCTTTCAGAAGTGTGGCTTGCAGCACAGCTGSCCCAGCCACTGTCAGCACAGCTGAGGGAGGCGACATTTAATCCAGAGGACATGAAGTTCTTAAGACAGTTCATGAAATTATCATGAAATTACAGCCAATGTTGTCTGTAGAAGATGGCATTCTGCTACACAGAGGAGCATTATGGCTCAAAATTAACACCTAGCATGCTCTATACTGTTGGGACCTGCAGGCTCTGGGATTCTGTTCACTTATTCGCACCACAAATGTGAAAGTTTGACCAAATTTAGTTAAGAAAATGATACTTTTACTTTGGGAGAGGGCCAAACACTCACTCAGCTGGTTTATATGATCTGATCCATTGCTTATTCCCTTTATTTAATTCCTGCCCCATTTTACCTCAGTTAGACTTGTAATGTCTCCTTGTGTTTGTTAATTTTGAAATCAGACTAGTCTTTAATTGCTTGTAAGCTGTAGAATTCCAGAGAAAGAACCATCTCATGTAATTTAAGCATCTAGTRTAGATACCAACCTTAGATCTTATCACTGACTGAACAAGTAGGAGGAATGCACAGTGATATTGAGAGGGAAACTTTTAATTTACATTTCTTTGTGATGAAAAATAAGTTTTAGTAAAGAATTTTGCATGAAGTACTTTAATAATATAATTCAAAAAGCTGAAAAAACTTTTCATTTGCGAAATTTTACCCTTTTTTCTTCCTAAATGAAGAGACATGAAGAAAATCAAACTGGTTTTTCTGACAGAAAACATATTTAAGTTTTTTTTCATTTCTCTGCTAAATGTTTTGTACTTTGCTATATTTAGAAATTAATACCAAAATCTTGACTTTTTTAGCYTTTTATGAAAAGCTTTTCTTTAGATTTGTAATCAGCCTCCACAATTAGAAAGCAAAAGGCTGAGCACATGACAGATGGACTGTAAATGTAAGCTTATGGTCAAGAGAGAACAAGAACSAYRCATTGGAAAATATTAACTATATTGCTATCAAGTAYAGTAGTATTCTACCAAGAATATTACAAGGCCTCCTACACACAATTTTCCATTTGCAGAAAATGAAATTTTGTGCTTGGTGAGTATATTATTTACACCCACGCTACAGGAAAATGTAAGTAAGGATGCAAAGATTTTTCTCACAGAAACATTAACTTAAACATGAGAAATAAACCAARCAAGGCTTCAGAAAACATTTAGTTGCAGATAGCAGCCACTAAGACATCCCTTCTTCTTTTTAAGTGTCCTACCTTTTCCCCAGGGAGTCCTTCCAGTCCTGGTAGTCCCATTGGTCCTGGGTCTCCCTGTTTTTTATTTTTTTAAATAAAAGATTGCATACATTAGAATTATTTTCTCAGCATGGGAAATATTGAACAGCAAGCAACAGAAGATTATTTGACTTGAGATTACTAAAACAGCTAACCAGTTATTAGGTAAACACGTTTTGTTATGCCTTGTTTTACTGATTTGCAAATGAAGCTTTTCCCAGAGGCTCTGCGTGAGTATTTGGCTCAATGGTTTAATTTTGATAAAAGATGTAATACAGAAGGCTCCACTCCACTCCAGTGCTCTTGCATGCCAAGGTCACCTCTGAWGCACCTGCATGCAGCACAGCCCTGGGGTGTAAGCACACCCTGGCAACCAGAGAACCAACCTCCAAGCAATTCTGTGCTCTCTCCCCTAAACAAAGGTTGTTCTGCAGCAAGGGACACACAGGCTGGAGCCTGTAGGTCTTCAAGTTTTGAAAACAAACTGCAAACATGCTCCACTGGAGAAATCAGCTTAACATTTAGAGTAGAGTGGGGAGGTCCTTTAAATATTTTTTGAAAGAAAATTGATAGTTTACCATGGGCATTTAACCTACAGCCAACAATTCCAGTATTTCAGCATTTCTCAGTTAAACCAAAAGCCATGGGAAATTGCTGKCTGGATTTCCTGAAGASTCTGACAGATSTCACTTTTCCAACCTAAACTCTGGYACTTGGTATTTTCTGAGTAGGAAGTGGGTGCTGTTACAGAAAGATCTATTCAGCTTCCAGGCATTATGGTGAAACAAAAAAAGAGGCTTTGTGAATTTTTCTGAAGACAAATTAYTAAACTGTTTTAGAAAGCTGCGTTGCAACTCCATGTTTTGCTGTCACTACTGAGAGGTTTGGGTTTCTTATTGTTCTTCAGAAGTACCATGTGTCAAACTACTTGGGGAACTCTCTATCAAAACCAAAAAAATACAATACATACCGCTGTTCCAGGATCCCCTTTTGGACCCTGCAAAAAACCCAAACAAACCAAGCTACATTTAAAGAAGGACAGTTACACAATGAGTTTTTTTAATGAATGTATTATGAGTATAGTTCCCTAATACAGTGCATTTATAATCATTATTAATTCCAGCTCTCTCAGCTGATTAATTTGGTACATAATCTTAGYAATATTTTGGGTTTTGTTTTACTGTTCCAGAATACAGAGAAAGACAGCTCTTGCTGTTGCTCCGTGCCAGCCCAAAACTGTGGTTACCAAAGAGACAATCATGTCAAAACTGAACTTGCCTATGGTGCTAAAAAGGAGGAGAATGTAAATAAGTGCACAGGATCTTTAGTTCCATGGAACCAAAGCAACAGTGTCAGTGACAGAACTCAGATCAAAATTCATGAGCTTCTCATTTCTGGCACCAAATTTCACCCGCTACAAAACGATGCCTCCATGAACTATGAGTACAAAGTTACACATTTTTAGTATAAGAATACTTTCGCTAGAGAATCCAATACCAAATTATGGACCATTTCTGCAGCCTTTACTTGCCACTCTCCAAAATGGACTAAAATGCTTGGAAAACATAAAGTCACAGACTGCTGTATACCAAGCATATCCTTATTTTTGTAATCTTTCACAAACAAAATCAAATTCCATGCAACTAACCCTCCTTTGTTTCTATGTCAATTAGCTACTAGAAATCAGATTTCTGGTAACACTTACTGGAGGTCCTGGTGGACCTGGATAACTCGGGACACTCACACCTCCCTGTAACAGCAAGTTTAAAAGTTGAGTTGGGCTAAAATTGGGTAGGGATTGAAAAAGAAGCAATTAACATTAAAGAGAAATACCTGCAGTTTATATAAGCTGCTCATTCCATTTCTTTCATTGTAAGGCATACCCTTTAAAGCATAAAAACCAAGTAAGTGTCACTTATGAATTACAAAGGCAGAACTATTGCCCTGTTCAAGTCCTGTAGTTCAGCAAAGCTGTGGTATCCTTCTTGTTCTCAATTTGTCAAGGATTCCAAATTTCAGAAGAACATAAGATACACACCAACACAACTTGGGACATTTTTGTTTTTAAATTAGAAACCAAGAAACCTGTAAATAAGTATACATCCTATTTTGATTTTTATTATTTTAATTCTCCAAAATAAATTTTGTGTTAGATACTATGCCACTTAGTTTAGAGTCCAGTGATCTTCACAGACTTTCCCTAGGYTACCTGGGTTCTCAGGTATCCATGCTGTCAATTTTACTCTAATAATATTGGGTACCAAGGTTAACAAATTTGAGCAGGGCTCTTAGAGGGTTTTAGTGATCTGAACAGTGATGAATTGAGATTAAAAAAAAGGAATATGGAAACCTTTTGAAAAAAGACACTGTTACCTTCCTGCAATATTAATTTTTATTAGCAACACTCAGTTCTTTATATTAYATCACATTTTACCCACAAGTATATTGCTCCTAATATAAATTCAAGATATAAAACAAAATGTCTCACCGGAGGCCCAGGTGGTCCAGGTTTCCCAGGAGAACCTTCRCTACCCTAGTACAGCAAGAGATTGATGTAACTCATTTACTGTAACTGGCCACATCTATTCCACACTCAAGCTATGATGACCATAATGACAATAAACAAGAGATATAGTCAATAAGAGCAGGTAATATAAAGAATAAATTCTCCTGCAATGTTCCTGCTTTAGCTTTAGGGAAGGCATGAGTCATTACTTTGYACTAGTTTTTATTTTGTTAGTTACTTGCTGCTTTATGTGTAGTATCTTCCTTATGGCAAAATAACAGTGGTAACCTGGGTTGGGAAACATTTCATATGCACCAGGAGGGAGAGGAAGGAAAAAAAAAAAAAAGGAGTTGTTAATATGAATTTCTAAGCAACTGGCAGATAAAAGCTAACATTCATTTTATGCTTTCTATATTATTTTGCAAAAGCCAGTCCTCAGTTGATCATTCATATGTAAATAAAGAAGAGCTACAGTTTCAGAAATTCAGTATACTTGGAAACACATTGAATATAAATTAAGATTTTTAAAAAAGAATCTTCTTTATTAAGAGATATAATGAATATCTTTTTGGTTTTTACCGTAAAATATTCATCTGTTGTTACCTGTATCTCTGGCCTGTTCTGCTGTTGTGTACTGAATTGACTATATTATAAAAAGCATAGCTGCTGAGATTTTTTTTCCCAGCAGAATCATGGGGTCTGTGAATAGTAGAGAGCTGCAAAAGTTTCAACAAAAAAGTTCCCAAGCAATCTTTTCAAAATCTCATCACTACAATTCAGATAAATACACTGTATAATTTGGAAYAAGTCTGTCAGAATTCTTAACTGGCTTTGTTGATCTTATTAAATGTGTGCCAGTGAGACACTTAAGTAACAAATTTAAAATAACAAAGGTGGCAAAAATCACGCTAAGTGCTCATGCCAATAATTAGCTCAGCAGAAAAATATAATTCTTACTAAACATTTATACTAGGATAACTTCCAAATGGCCCTGCTAATTGTTAGAAACTGTCAGTCTCCCAAGAGTGGTTTGAAGAGTTTCATGGGGAATTAAAATCCTATTATTTTAGAAAGCACATTATGTGATCAGTTCTCAAGTGTGTCCCAGATGAAGGACGGAGCAGAAATTTGCTGGGGCTTTATTTCAGTTTACTTCATTACTCTTCAGCCATCTGACTTTTACACTTTTAGAATGATGACAAACGAGCTGTAGATCAGGGCCTTCTCATTCCCACCTGTGTGTGAGTTGTGAACAAGGAACTATCAAGGACTTGTGTTTTGCATTCAGTTAGACAAAAAGGAAATGAATGGGGTAAATTTTTGTTACTGCAATCTGCAAGGAGACAACCCTCATTCAAATTTTATACTAAAATAATTTCAGAGCTKTACAAAATAGTTTTCTTTCTCATTCACACCAAGGTTTTGTAGGGAATTAGGATCCCACACGAGGGTGTGGCAGTGCTATGCCTGGAAAATTCCAGAGTACTACTGAAAAAAAAAAGCTGTATTCATTCACAAAATGTAGAACTTGTCCCAGAAAGTATTTTGCAGCAACGTTTATCTCTGCTGTATTGCACTGATCTGAGGTGCCCAAGAAATGAATTTGACCTCTTAGTTATAATGGATAATCTCAAGTTCCTAATCAAAGAACACATTAAATATTGAAAAAAAGCAGTGCTAAGAGAGTATAAATTAAATATAAAGGTATCTTATGTATTTTGTTCAGAATAACTAACCCCCAATAACTTTCAGTGCTTGTACAATTACTTTTGAGTATATTATTGGTAAAAGAATGAGAAGCACAGCAAGCTGTCCCTAGTTATATTCTATGTCAGAAACATATTTTCACTTTCCCAAACCTTATATAGTGTGTTATACTTAAAGAAAATTCTCTGCAACTTAAATATACCACAAGGACTGCACTTCAAAATATAAGCCCATAATGCACAGCACTGCTTCAGGAAAGTACTTGTAGTGAAACACAAAGAAAAATTTGAAATTTATGCCACATTCTTGTTTAAAAAAAAAAAAACCCAAAAAGTGTAATGGGATTGCAGAACCCTCATGGACCTTTGCCATAAATAAAAAGAAGGAATACCTTTTCTCCTTTTGCTCCAGCTGGACCAGGATGTCCAGGTCTTCCTGGGACTCCCTGCACAACATATGAACAGATGTTTATATCAGTTAGGAAAAAATGAAACACAGTATTTTTGCAGTGTCACTAAGTTTTTAAAACAGGCTTTTTGGAGGTCCTTTAATCTAATTCTACTTCTCCCTTAGGTTTAAACATTTCTCTTCTCTTTGATACAACAGTTGTGTCTCCTGTTAATAAGTCCTTTGAATGGTAAAACTTGTGTCCACTGTTGCATATTCACCTTGGCAAACTAAATGTGGTGACACTGGCACACATTACACAGCTGAGAATCAGATTTTACTGCTAAATGCCAATTTATGTATTCCACATTAAACTTCTTAAATGTGCTACAATTCTTGAAATAAGTATTAGCATTGTCATGAAACCTAGGAATAAATAATGACTAAATACTAACTAATGTGATTCCATCCCATATGCAGAAAAGAATATTTGAAAACATTTCCAAGAGGACCTTTCCCAGTAATGCCAACAATTTTAATGATATATTTCAGTGTCTTTAAATATTGTCAGCTTTTTCTAATTATTTGGTTTTTAATTGTGAAACCAAGTAATTACTTTGTTTTGGTACTATGTTTTTTCCAGAATGACTAGCTGGAATTGTTTTTAGATTTTATTACTAACATGACTCTAACTTGGGTAAAAATAATTCACTCCAAGTTTGCACATCATAAATCATGTAACCTCACAGATTCTCTAGTAATGTCAAAACTTCAAATCTATTTAAGTTCCATAAACTTTGAGTCCAGACAATGTCGGTATTTTCAGTAACATCAACACCAGTAGAGTTTACATTACTAGAGCCAGAATGGGTAAGATTTTATTATTACTCTCCTAAAAGATAAAGGACTAGAAACTAGGCAGTTATAGCAACCCCTACAGAAACAAATTAGATCACAGGTGATACCACACACTTACGGATGGGCCACTGGGTCCTGATACACCTGGCAGTCCAGGAGCACCTTGAAGACCCTGGAAATTAAAAGAGCACAGGTCTAGTTCCTCTCCCACTTATTCTTCAAAAGTACTTTTATTCAGCATGTCCAGCAGCACTATACCTGTATTACAGTATATTTTCTTCTAAAATGTAGGCATTATTTTTGGTAATGGCTAAAAAAATAACCACCTCACCAGGCAGGGAAGAGAACCAGGTTATCATTGAACCAGGTTAGAGGTAACTTCTTGCTTGAGTGATAAACACCAAATGTCCTTCAACTTTTCACACTTCTAGCCTATATTTTGTAAATAGTTTTGTCTTTAGTTGTGCAGATAAGAAGAGATGTCAAGCATTTCCATACAGATTAATTTTCTATTTTCTTTTATTGAAAGGCTTTTTTTTTTTTTTTCTGGTGGGAAGCTGCAGGCTTCTCAGTATGACCTGATGCTATCTAAATGAAATTATACTTTCTGCCTCATTTTTGGTTTGGCTTTTTGGTAACTGAACATGACATTTTACATTGTATTTCATGATCTACTTTCCTGCTTGTATTCTATTCCTTTGTCTGAAAATCAATGGACTCTAGTATCCCCTTACTAAACATACAGCTGTGCAACTCACTACAGTGGATAGAGGTGGGATTTGAGACAAGCTTGTATGTCACTGAGTGTTTTTCCTCTGCCACACCAGGCTTAGGTGCAATTTTAGACATGTAAAAATCACGTACTAATGAAAGCTAATGCTCTTGGTTCTCCCTATAATCCACAAAGATAAATAGATTCTTCCAAGCAGTGATTAATTTCATCTGTCCATCCTCTGACAAGAAAAATCCCCATAGAAAAGACATATTACTAATTTGAAATGCAGAGTTTAAGGAGGAATGAATAGGGAGGCAGCCTAGAAGGCCACAGAGGTCAGGAACCCTGAAACAAATGCTCTGAGGGAGAGACTGAGGGAAAAACTTCAGAGAGAAATAAATCAGCAAAAATGTAGGGATGGAGAGACATTGATTTTCCTTTCTTGCTCCTACACACAAGGACATTGATCCACCACTGGAGCTTTTCAGAGTGGCAAGGTAACTGCTAATGTACTCTCTGTTCCTTTTGAACTCTTTGGTGGCACATTTACATGAAAAATTAGTACAAAACCAAAGGAACATTTCCTGTAATTCTTTCTACTGATATTAAAAAACTCTCCCCTGACAAAAAGAAGTGCTTTGAAAATGAAAATATCAAGTTCAACAAAGATTAAAGGGTGACTGGAAAGCATATGGAAGTTAATGAGCATATTTCAAAGGGTATCAGGTGGTACTTTCTATCTTTCTTCCCATTTCTTCCCATTTCAACAAAATAATAAAAACTTTAAAATTTGCAAAAGAAGTTACTTTTAAAACATTTTCATACATGTTTCTGAAAAAAGATTCACATGCACCCTCACCATGTCATAATCAAAAAGCTGCAGGAAAATATTGAAAATATCAGAGCTAAGGCAGCTCACCAGCTCTAAAACGGTGAAGAAACATTTGAATATCTTACTTATTAACACAGCATTGTTAAAAATATACAATTAATTTTCTCTAGACTCCTTTAAAAAAATCTGCCAGTCATAAACTCGCCTTATTACTTTCTTAAATTACTTTCTTAATTCCCTGCAATATCTTATTTATGTCTCAGCTGTTTAACAGTATTTGAATTTTTTAAATTGTGTTGCTAATGCCTCATTCTCCTAGGGTAGAGGTATGGCACACAAAGTATGTGTTACTTTCCCATTTATTTTTTCAGTAAAGTTCTTAATTAAATTTGTTTATGGCTGCACCATCCTTTTAGTGGATATCTTCTGAGTTCCACCTGTCTTAGATTGCAGTGCAAGATGTAACCAAAAGTATGTACTCTATTACCATCTGTTAAAACCAAGTGGGGCAATGTTTTTTATCTCTTCCACGACCCATCCTCCCTCCAGGGGAATATCTGCTGTTAATGGGTCATTGAGTCTCACTGCATGACTGATAAAATTACATCATCCCATTGTGAGATGCTCCACCCAAGCATTCCCACCTGAATATAATCTGAGACTTGGAACACCACAAGCAGCGTTTTATCCACTGGATTTCCAGAGGAAGACTAGACCCATCTACACCACCACTGGACCTTCAGAGGAAAACTACACCCTTCTACAGGATCATTGCTTCCACAGAACCACATCTGTCACTCCAAGAGGACTGCAGCCACGATTTTAATTGGACTGCTACCAACACCCTGACCAACAGGGTGTCAGGTTGTATTCTAACCCTTTCAGTGTTTTCTGTCTGCTTTTTTCTGTACTACTGCATTTTTATTTTAATTTTGCTAGTAAAGAACTGTTATTCCTATTCCCATGTCTTTGCCTGAGAGCCCTTTAGTTTCAAAATTATAACGGTTTTCAATTCCAAGGGAGGCTCCTGTCTTCCTAAGCAGACACCTGTCTTTCCAAACCAAGATACACCTCAGGAGGCACTTGCTTCTCTAAGAAGAAAAACTTAATGAGCTCTCTATATAATGTAAAACCAATGAATGGGATGACAATGTGCTAAATTCTGGGGCAAAAAAGTAGCAGGAGCTTAATATTTTTTTTTCCATATGTAACTGTTTACCTTTGTAAACCAAGGATCCTGATGAACACATTTTTTTTTTGAAAACGATTCTCTCATTCTACTACTCTTTAAAAGTTCTTAAAACAGCACAGCCTTAGTGCCAAAGAAACGTGAAATGCTTACAAAGAATTGCAAACCCCCCAATCAATACACTAAATTTGTTTTACAGTGCTGCGTCTGCTAACCAGCACTCCTAAATTAAAAGAGAGTAGTATGTGTTTAATCCTAATTAAGTATTTTGGAGTTTCAAAGTGTTCACCACATTAATGGGTTACTTATTTTAACGCCTCAGTTGGCTAAGACCACTAAAAAATTTATTTATTTATCCAGATTAATTTGCTTAATAGCTTCTGTTGTGTTTT
>CADDXX010000206.1:1405131-1421201 GCA_902810485.1 Alauda arvensis | reverse complement strand
GACAGCAGGAATGGTCATGGGCACAGTGGGAACAGCACCCACACAGGCTGCACATCCCAAAGCCCACGTGCCCCTCTCCTGGGGCACACCTGGCACCTGCCAAGGGACACGGACATCCCCTGTCACCACACCAGCTCCCAGCTCCACAGGGATGCACCCATGGCAGCTCTGGGATGAAGACACATTGCTGTCCTCCCTCCCTCCCCAGACCCACCTCCCAGGGGCAGGATTTGTCCCCCTTCCCATGAAGCCTCCCTGACAGAAGAATCCCTCCTGCTGACTCACCCAAGCTTCCCTTTGTTCTCCTCCAACACCAGTGACCACCCAGAGCCAGGGCAGAGCACCTCGATCCGTGGCGTGGATCAAGATCCCTGATCTGTGCCCAAAATCCCCGTGCAGGCCCTCACCAGGGCCTCTTCCCATAAGTTTGCAGAGCACCCACCCAGCTGCTTCCACCCCCCGAGTGTTTCACTGCCCAGACCCCCAGAAACCCAAACCCCCTCCCCCTTTGACAGCAGGGTCTGTAGGATTTTTGGCACTTGGGAGAACACAGCGATTCAGGAAAGAAAAGGAGCCGCTACTTTTTTAAGCCAAGCTCAAATTCCTAAGCAAGACACTCTGTCCTCCACCCTCTGCCACCCGTTTTTCCCAGCCATGCCATGACGCAGGACAAATCCAGAGCAATGGCCACAACACAGCTCCCACCCTCCCAGGAGCGCTCAGGGGCTGCGGGGGTGACACAAGGATTGGCTGGGAACAACGGAGTGGCAGGAAAAAAATTCCTGCTGAAATTCCTCCCGGGGCTTTTTTTCCTGCCCTGGCTGGCGTGAAGCAGGAGTGTGGTGTCACTGCACACACCCAGCTGGCCCCGCAGATGTTGGTGTCACCTATGCATCGCTCCGGAGGAGCAAAGTCGCTCCCGAGCACGCCGGAGTTTGCGAGCGCCGCTCCCCAGCGCTGCAATTAAAACCTGCCTTTTGATTTTTAATGTCCCTATCAAACATCCTCTGGGACGACTGCGCCCATCTGCTGCGAGGACAGGGACGAGTGTGTCTGGGCAATAAGATGGCCCAGAAATTGTGCTGAGCGAAATCGCGGATTCCTCGGCAGCCCCTGAGCCCCTCGGAGCGCTGCTGCAGGAGACAGGACCCTGGTGCAACGCCCAGCCCCCATCTCTCCCCTTCCCAGCGAGGGAATGCTGCCAGCGAGCAGCAACCCCTCGCCTCTGGAGCAAGGGGATTTTTTAGGAGCGGAGCATCCACCTGTCCAGAGCCAGCAAGGTCCTGAACTTCCCTATTCCAGCAGGTCTGGACACGAGAAAAAGGCACAAAGCCACACCACGGGCTCCAAAACTCCCCCTTTGCCCAGGCTGGGGCGGTCTGACATGAATGAAGACACCCCGGGCACTGCACTCCGGGAGCAGAGCAGGATTTATCTGCACCGAGCGCAGCCAAAGTGCCCGAGCCACGGAACCGACAGCAGCCACAGAGCCCCTGCCTCGCACTGCTGTGGGGCAGGGCGCCAAAAGGGAATCACATTCCCTTCTTTTTCATCCCCCAGCAACTTTCCCGAACACAACTGGGAGGGCTGAGCCCGAGCCGAGTCCCCCGGCACTCCAATCTCTCAGCTCGCCGCCCGGTACCATCCTATATCCAACAACCGGCACGGCGCATCCCCCGCGGGGAAACTGAGGCACGTCCCCAAAGTCACCGCGCGAGCAGGACCCCCCCGACCCCCCCAGGGCCCCGGCTGCTCCTACCTGAGCGTGGCGCTCTCCCCTTGCCGCACTGTCACGTTGTCCATGGCTTTGGGGAAGGTGGCATCTCCGCTGCGCACGGGCACTCCTGCGGGCACAAGGAAGAGCAGCCTGAGACAGAGGACGACCAGGCACCTCCAGGGCAGGGCCAAGCACCCACCGACCCCCATCCTGGGCAGCGGGGACTTTTCCAACAGGCAAAAAACACACCCGACACGGCGAAAAGGGGGAAGGGGCGGGTGGAGAGGAGGGATGGGGGGGAGCAAAACCACCGGGGCGAGCGCTGCGGAGCTCCACGGAGATCAGGAGAGCCCCCGGCAAGGCTGGCTGCGAGCGCTGAGCCTGCCGAGCGGCATCGGAGGGAGTCCCGCTGTCCTCGGGCGAGGGAGGAGGACGGGAGGGCCGGGGGGAGGAGGAGGAAGAGGAGGAGGAGAAGTGGCAAAGGTGCTGGGCGAGCCGGTTCTTCGGGCAGCAGTCCGAGGCTCACTTGGGCGAGGAGGCGCCGGGGGGGCCCGGCTGTACCCCACTCCCGCACGCTTGTCCCGAGGCGGGTGCAGTCCAAAAAMCMRSMAAARAAACCCCCAAAAAACAGCCCCGAGGCGAGCTAGCAAAGGTGTCCAGGCGCAAGAAGGCACAGCGGGCGAAAGCCTTCGGGATGCCCTGCAGCTCCTCTCCTCCCGCCCCGCTGCCGGGGGGCTGGTCCAGGCGGGATGCAGGATGCCGGGATGCAGGATGGGGATGAGAGGGCGGCGGGATGCAGAATGCGGGGATGTCAGGCTGCCGGAGCCCCTGGCTGGCCTCAGCGGCGGGCGGGGGGGGCGCGGGGGGGCGGCGGCAGCACCCCGGCCCCGGCCGGCAGCATCCCCGGGGTTGTCATGGCAGCGGCTCCAGCGCTGCCCGGCGCCTCGGCTCCCGCACGGCCCGAGCCCCGCACACGGGCGGGCGGGCGGCAGCGGGGCGGGATGCGCAGGAGGACACGCACATTAACCCCCGCAGCGCCGCGCTCTTCGGGGGGACGGCAAGAGACCACCCCCCTCTCATCTCTGCTCTCTCCTCTCTCCCCCTGCGCTTACCTGCGTCCCGCAGCCAGCAGCGCACAACTCTCCCCTTTGCCCTCCTCTACCTCTGCACCTTCCCCGTCCCAGGCGGCAAAGTCACTGTGCAGGGGGGGGGGAAACTGAGGCACGGGTAATATCCCCCCCCCGCCCTTTCCCCCCGGCCAGGTGATGATGAGGAGAGGCAGGAGCGTGTCCTCCTGGTCCCCTGCACCTCACAGACACAGCGTGAGCTCAAGTGGCAAATTCCTCCCCAGCCGCAAGCACGGTCCCCGCGTACTTTTTATCAGCTCGTAATTTAACAAATATCACATTTGCCTATGCCGAGTAATTCCTCCTTCCCTCCGCTAGTGGCTAAACACATTAATATTTCCAAGCACAGTTCCATGCTGGTAAAAAGGTGCCGGGGAGCATCCTCAGAGCAGAGTCCTGGAGGCAGCAGTGAAACCACAGCTCTCAGGGTGCTGCACCCCTAAAACCCCTCAGCCCAGCCGTAGGGAAAACCAGGAGTCCCCCCGGCTTTGCCTTATCCAAAAATCCTCCCTCCATTCCCCCACCCTGTGCTCGGCAGCTTTTGCACGGCACCAACGTGGGGTGATGGGKYTTTTKTTKTTGTTGTTGTTTTTRAGTTCGCTGCTGGCAACCTGAGCTGGATTCAAACTGGTGACCTAGATGTGAAAGGATCCATAGCCCGTTACTAATCCCTGGAGTCTCCGAATCCCCTGTAAACTACTGCTTAATTCACTAACTGTGCTATTTAATCTCTAAAACATTATGAGCTGTGCCGGGCAGAGGAAACACTCCATCAAATAAAGCTTTAGCATTATTGTGCACGCTGACTGGTCATATGAGAACGGGATTGCTCTGCAAGTCTCTCTACTTTTTCCTTGTCTGAAGGTTCTCTGCTCCTTGAATTCAGCGCTGGTGGGACGTGCTGCCTCGAGCCCTGTGTTTTCCCAGAGGAAACGGCAGCTTTCTCCAGCTCTTGGCAAGAAGGACTTTAATCCCTGCAGTGAACTCGGCTGTCAGAACTGGCAGGGGAGGGGGAACGCCGCGTTCAGCGGATCCTTTGGGGCCACAAATTACATGGGAGGGGTCTCTGAAACCTCACTGCATGAGGAGGGACCATCAGAGGCAGGGGGAAATGCTCTGCCCAGGGTTGTGTCACTGCACCGGAGTGCACAAGGCGGCAGAGAATAAAACGCACCAATCCTGCTGATCGCTGCGGCATCCCGGCACCCCTGGCAGGATGGGGACCCCGCTGGGACACCTGCAGCACCATCACACAAGAGCTTGCTCCTTGTGGGGCCGCTCCTTTGAACGGGCAGAGACCAACTCCTGTGTCAGCAGAACCAGAGGGATTCCAATAACCACAGCCAGTTAACCTTTTAACACGGAATTCAGCCCCGCATCGCCAGGAGCATCTTAAATTACGAGCAAAAAAAAAAAAAAAAAAAAAAAGGAAAAAAAAATAAAAAAAAAAATCAAAAAAAAAAAAAAAGAAGAAAAAAACCCACCTCGCTGCACTGAAAGCTTGCGAGGCTGGGGCAGATGTGACCTGCAGAGCTGTTCCAGCCCTTGCCAGGGCTGAATTTGGCCCACTGTTAGGAGATCATCAGCAGCATTGTTTGAAAATCCCAAGGAATTTACATCCAATATGCTGCTGCATACTAAAGCGCGGCAGAATCCCTGGTCTGCCTGCCTCTCTTGCATACATACAATGTACATATAAATCAGCCTGTCACAGCTCGTCTCTTTTCTGACAGCTGTAATTGCTCCGGACTATAAAAATATCTATAGACAATAAACACAGCGCGGGAAAAACAGCAAAGAGAAAACCAAATCAAGGTTCCTTTAAATAATTCAATTGCTCCAGCAGCGGTGGAGCCAGCTACTGAGTCCAGCTGTGAAGGTTCAGCAGCGAGAGAAAGAGAGCTTTGTAGCCTCCTCAGGGGATGAGAGAGCCTTTTTTCCTTCGTTGGGTTTTGACCACAGCAGCAGCAGAGTTTGCTGCACACGGGCTGAGCCCATCTGAGCACCAAACAGCCTCTCGCTTTCAACTTCCTCCCTTTCTTCCTACTCAGGTGAAAGTCTTTTTTATTTTTTTCTTTTTCCCTCATTGCGAGCAACAGGCAGGAGACAAACAGAGCGAGGCAAGCTCGGCACACTCGAGGTGTAGCTTTATCTCCGTCTCCATCTCGCTGCTCTCCTCTCCTCTCCAGCAAGGCTAAAGGCCCCCCTCTCCTGGCAGAGACCACAAACAGGGCAGCGCAAGCAGCGAGGGCCGGAGCGGGTGGGAAGTGATGCAGCGGCAAGGATGGAGCCAGGGGAAGGATTTCCCCCGTGGGAGGATGCTAAAAGCCTGCATGGAGAAGGGGTTAGAAGCAGCGAGACCCCGTGGGTTTGCTTCCCATAGGAGCATCTCTGTCCATAGCTGGGGAGGAGGAGGTTCAGAGGCAGAGCAGGGAGCAAATCAGTCCCAAAAACGTCCCACAGGGAAGAATGCTGGATTTTGGATTGCTGCAAGGGACCCCCACTCCTTCTGCAAGGACCCTGCAGCGCACACTGCCCCAGTCTCGGGCTTTTCATGCAAAACCAAGCTTTAGAGCAGCTAATCTGCGGATCTGAGTTGTCCCAAAGCCCGATAATCAGATGCAAATTTGCAGTTCAAGTTCCTCTAAAAAGGGAAACAACACCGCTGCATTTTTTTTCGTGCTTCCTCCGACAGAGCCAGCACGGATCTATCTTCTATTTTATTGTAGCTGCGTGCAGGTCCATGTTAAAGATCTTCCCATCCTACAGACCTGCCTGCAAAACTATATCCATACACTCCTACACCTCCCCAGACCAACGGAGTTAATTCCTGGAGAACAAAAAACTACTTCCAATAAGTAGGTCATAGCAAGGCAATTCGTACAGCCAGATCTTCCTTTTAATTCCTTTTTCCCTTTCCAGGGAGTTGATAGATGGCAATCTACAGCCCCGTAGTGGAAATTTATTTTTAATCTGAAATGGCCAAATATGATCAGAAACGTAATTTATGCTCGAGACGTTCCCGTCCCTTCCAAATGAAAACACGATTTTGGAGCGCCGGCCGTGCTACCGCATACCACATTATTCTCCAATAAGCTCCGAGTTGCACAAAAAGTGCTTAATTTCCTCGGCATTAGTCAGGTGAGTGACACACGGGTCCGGGAGAGCTTTTCCTGAATAACTGCGGAGCCCTCCGCGTCCATTCACCGACGCCACAAAGGCTCCAGCTCCGCTCGCTGCCTCATTTATCCCCTCGTTAACGGTGGCCCCAATTAAAGGATAATGATTGGGAGCCTTACTTGGCCGGAGCCCTTCTCGCCCCAAAGGCATTCCCGCTCGGAGCTGCAGAAATCGCCCGTTCAGGGCTGTTTCTAGGGCAGATTTTGGAATGCAAGCAGCATCCTCATGGGCGCTCAGCCCCTCTCAAGCAGGGACTGCCAGCACCCCCCTCACGGTGTTTAAAAACAACGCAGGAGACCCCCATTAATCCCTGCTACGGCTGCTGTTAATATTTAACTGCGGTTTAGATAAACCTACAGTAACCAGCCTATTAAATTTCAATAAAATGTGCTTTTGGGAGCCTTCCCCTAAAGCCACGCTGCCCTGCTCTGCCTGCACTTTGCACCAAGCGCCTCGCAGTAAAAAAAAAGAAAAAGGAACATTTTGTTTGCCCTTTAAAAAACTGCTGGGCTCGGGTTTGTCGCTTGCTCTCGTCGTGCTCAGGGACCTCGGAATTTTCAAGCACGAATTAACTCCTTGCAGGGCACGCCCGGCTGAGCTGCAAAGCTGAAGGAGCAGGTGCCCTGGAAAAGGCTGCAAATCTGTCCCGAAGTGGTGCTGCAAACGCAGCACAGGACTGAGCTCCCTGAACCATCCCACCAGGGGGAAAAGGGAAGCCCGAATGCCCCACACAGCGCTATCCCAGAGGATACTCAATGTCTCCATCACCAAGGCCAGGTTGGATGGGGCTTGGAGCAACCTGGGCTGGTGGAAGGTGTCTCTGCCCATGGCAGGGGTGGGACTGGATGAGCTTTAAGGTTCCTTCCAACCCAAACCATCCTGGGATCCTTGGTGCATTCCAGAGGGGCCAGCAGTGCTGCAGCTGGGACATCAAACCAGGGGGATGCAAAGCAGCCCTCAAGGCCTCACTTTTCCCTGTCCTTTCTCCCACAGCCCTCAGTGTCTGGGCCTTTCACAGCAGCCCAGCCAGGCACACACATTTATCAGGTGACACCTCTGCAGGCCCAGACTCCATATTCAACATCCATGCAGAGAGCTAAAAAAAAGCTGATCAAAGAGCTACCAAGCCATGCTGGCACGGTGAGAATTACGAACTGGGATTGATCCTTGGTACAAATCAATATTGATTTTACATAAATCTGCTCCTCATGGCTTCTTTGTGAGGTTGTGGTGCTGTGTGAACACCTCCAAAGACTCCTTTGATACAGACCCTGCATCCCCAGCAGGGTTTGATTAGCACGGCTCAGGTGCCAGGGACAGAGATGATGTGGGATAAAGCCATGCCATTATCCATCTAATGGCATTTGATAAGTGTGTGACATTAACCCWGAGCTCTGTGACTCAATCCCTGCCRTCAGTGAAAAGGGGAAAAAGCTGAACAAGCTGAAAAGCAAAGCCAGACTCACCTCAGGTCTCACCACTGATATTTGGGAGCTCCAGCACAGCTCCTTTAAATGTGAAAACACAAGGTTCTACCCCTTCTGAGGCTCTGCCCACAGTCTGGGGGCTCTGTGCTGGATAATGTTTGGAAAAGCAGCTCCAAGAGTTGCTGCGCCTTCTCCTGGGATGGTCCCAAGGCAAACACACCGAGCCAAGCCTTCCCCAGCCCATCTGGATATCACRCACATCCTCCACTGCAGGGAGCAGCAAAAAGCCTGCCTGCTTCACCCCCTCCAGCCCAGTTTCCCCCAAACCCTTTCTGAACAGAAAATTGCTCAGTCCCTACAAAACCAGGGAAGCAGAAAACAGGGGAGGAGCACACACCTCAAGTTCAGACAACCTCATGCAACAATAAGCAATAAGGGCAGCGCCCCTAAAATGCCTCTTTTAAAAGCACTGAGTGTGCTCAGCTGTGCTGGGTGAAAGCCCAGCCCACTGCCAGGTGTTGTGCATCATCCTTGCAATCAGCCTCTCCTGGAGCCACTGATGTCCCCACTGCCTGCACCTGCCTCCACACTGGCATCAGTCACCTCCCAGCCCAGCTTTCCTTTCTGAGTCCCCACTGCCAAAAATGGGCTTTTTTTGCCCATTTTCACCTCAAACCAGCACCTTTGCAGCACCCATCTTCTGCCAGCCTGCTGCCCTGAAGTTGCCAAACTGCTTGAGTACATTCCTTGGGGAAAAAAAAAAAGTCCAGGCTCGTTGCTGTCTGCCTGTATCAATTTGAGTTTTGCCACCGGCCCTCTGACCCTCACGGCTCTCTGCATCCAAGAATAATATTAATAATAGTCATGCCATTAAGCAAGATGCTTGGTTTGAATCTGAAGATTTTGAGAAATGATCTCATAAATTTAATTCCCGGGGTACCATCTTTGAGCGTTAACAGGCACAGTCGCCTCTGAATTCTGGGAAATGAGCATAATTACATGGAGATCGACAAGGCACAAATGCCAAGAATTCTGTTAACCTTTAATACTGCAAAAAAACTCTCCCCTTGTAATTATCTCTTTCCTTTGTCTTAAATGTTACTGATGAATATTTAGTGGGATAAGCAAATAAAAGGAGGCTGAGGGGTGCAAGGAGGTGCAGTTCCCTGTGGGATAAGTGTGGGAACCTCACAGAATCACCGTGGGTCAGGGTAGGATGGGAGGCCAGGTGACAAAACTGCTGCACGGGACAATGCCACCCCCATGGTGACACACAGCCATGACAGAGCCAGCAGAGGGGAATTTGAGTTACGCCAAAATCCAGATTAATTCCCAAATTAATCTGCTGCAAAAGCACCTTCACCCAGATCCATGAAGAGTGATCCCACAGCTGGGATGGGCTCAGGTGCCCTTTTTCCGAGCAGAACTTTGTCTGGGAATAAAATTTCCCAGGTAAAAAAACACCTCACCTTTCAAACACATCCTCCCTAGGGCTGCAAATGGCACTGCCCTCTTGCTGCACATGGAGCCTGATGGAAAGAAGATTTTCTCCTGGTGTGAACTGCATTAATATCTGTCAGAGCTCTGGCATTTCTGCCTATAATGATGAAAAATATGTGCCGAGAATGCGGGGTGCTCTCAGCGTCGCCTCTCTCCCCATGAAGTGAAATTAGAAGCAGCTGCTCCTGCTCCTGTCCTCTTTGCAGCCCTACAACATCATCTTGGGAGCTGATTATTTGGGAGCTGGTGAGGGGATGAGGGAGCCCCGGGACCTCTCTGCATTCCAGAGGTGCTCTCTCTGTTCCAGGGCTCAGCTCTCCCCTCCCTGGAGCTGGAGACGGCTGGAAAGGTCACTCTGCTCTCTTAATGTCGTGTCAGAGCCACTGCGGAGGGAACAAGGCAAAGAAAAAGGCACATCTCCCCCACTGGATGGAGGAAATCCAGCTCTGTCCAGGGAGGAGTGTGCCAGCAGGATGTGGTTGGGCTCTAACCTTTGGGAGAGCTGGAAGGAGCTTCCTCCTGGATTTGAGGATGCTGCTCTCCAGCACATCCCATCCTGCAGATGGACCTGCTGATTTGCATGGACAAGGAGGCAGCAGATCCTGTTCCATGGAGGAGAGGGACTGCAGCACACCCCTGTGCTCATCCCAAAATACTGAGGGCATCAGGGGGCCAGAGGATATTGATGCTTTAATTTTTAGCTTTCATGTGCTTCAGATTCCTGGTTGTGTAGTTCTGAGCCTCTCCCCCTTTCCCTTTCCCTTTCCCTTTCCCTTTCCCTTTCCCTTTCCCTTTCCCTTTCCCTTTCCCTTCCCCTGCCTTCCACAGAAGCAAGGTTTCTGGTCTCCAAGCTGCTTTTACGCCCCTTTAAAAGGTTATAAAAGCTCTCTTTATATTCCAATAAAGGGATATAAAAACAACCTTTTTCTCAGTTCAATAAACGTGGTTAACTTTTCCCCCCATTAACACTTTTGTGCCTCAATGCCATGTGCACGTGTGGGCTGCTCCAGGACATGGAGGAGGACGGGGCTTTGGGCATCACATCCCGAGGCAGGAGACAGCAGAGCATCCAAAGGGAGAGGGACCAAGAGGCTGGGATGAGGGCACCAGGCACGTCTGATGCCAAGCAAAGATGGGCTTTGAGCTGCCCAAAAAAGGAGAGAGGTGAGGATACAGCCTCACTGGATACTGTGCTGGTGCATTTACTCCAAAGAAAACACCTCCTGGAGGCAGGTGTGAGCTCAGGGAAGCGCTGTGCTGTGGCATGAGAAACATTCAAGGGATGAACTCTAAACCAGGGGGTGAAGAGTTGCCCAGCGGGGTTTTGCCTGTAAGGGATGATGAACTGCAGCCACCCTGGTCCCCATGCCTGCAGGAACCAGCAGCTGCAGCACCCGGGGCCGTGCCACCTCTCTCCTGGATGACAAGCGACAGGTCACTTCACCCCGTGCTGCCAACCCTCTGCTCTTGGCAGCATCATTTAGCCCTTACAGGCCGTGGTCAGGAATTGTCCTGTCCGGAGCAGCAGTGTCACAGGAAATCCTGACAGGTCCCTGCTCCCCATGCAGCCTCCAGACACAACTCTAATTATTATTTACCGTTGGTGCAGCCATCCCRTGGCTCGCAATCCGTCTTTCTCAAAAGCGTCCTTTTCCTTGGAAGAGGATCTAAACCTGTCCTGCTGCTCGTCCAACAGCCTCTCCAGGCATTAAAACAAGGAGCTTTATTATTTTTGGTGACAGCCTGTTCTGCAAGGTGAACGCAACTGGTATGAATCAAACCGGCTTGGATTTCATCCATCATCCCCCAGCAGCACCAACGTGACGGGCAGGAGGGGTTTGGCAGAGCAGAGCAGGGAGTTCATTGGTGGGGAGCCTGTGGGGTGCTGGGACCGTGACTGCTGGAGGGAGAAGAGCAGGGGAGATGTGAGTCCATAAATAAGGCAAGCTGGAGAGAGCAGCTGCCAGGAGATGGAGTTGAAGCCCAGCACCAAGGCAGTGAGAACTTTTCCAATTGTGTTCCCACTCTCTGACCTCATTTCTCCCCCTTCCTGCCCCTCCACAGGAACTGTGGGATGGGGACCAAACTCTGGGGCAGAAGCAGGGCAGATGATCTTATGGTAGAATCCCAGAATGGTTTGGGTTGGAAGGGACCCCCCACCATGAGCACCTTCCACTACCCCAGGGTGCTCCAACCCCCATCCAACCTGGCCTTGGACACTTCCAGGGAAGGTGCAGCCACAGCTTCTCTGGGAAACCTGTGCAAAGGCCTCACCACACCCACAGTYAGGAATTTCTTCCTAATATCCCATCTAACCCTGCCCTTGGCCAAGGGGCTTCTTGCCCCCACCACACCCCCTGTGCCAGCTCACTCCATCCCACCCAGGCTGAGCCCTCCCTGCCACCTCCAGCTGATTAACCCAGCTAATTGTCTCTGCCAGGTTCCTTTTTAAGGCGGCAGGAGAGTGATGAGGGTGAAGGGAGAGGGTGAGCATCCAGGGCTCCCTAGGGAGTTCAGAAGCATTCGCCGTCCCTGGCACAAGAAAATCCATACTCATCTCGGCTCTGGGAGGCAGGGCTGCCCTCCCACACTCCTATTAGCAATTCCCAATCATCGTTTATTAGGCYTGCATTGATTTGCTGCTCATTTCGGTGGGAAGGAAGAAATGAGAGCCTCAGCCTGGTGCAGCTGAGGAATCCAGGCACAGAGCCCGTGGAGCCAGAGGAGATCTTGGGGGATGCTGACCCGGGTTCAGCKGTGCCATTACACAGCAGAAGCAGAGCTGTCCTTTCAAAACAGCCTTTCACATCCCACAGAGCTGGGACGCATGTGAGGAAGAGGGATCAGGGGTAGGAGGGGCTGAGGCTCCTCCTGGTCTGGATTTAGGGCACTCCTTTCATACTGGGAGGGGAATTTTGTCTAGCAGGGATTCCTGGGAGAATTTACCCAGATCCCAAGCTCCAAGCCCCAACCCTGCAGAGCAGCTCAGGCCAGTTAYTACCCCCTGGGAGAAACAGTCTCCTAACACTACTCTGGTTTCCAAGCCAACATTTCCATTGTAGCTTGTGAAACACARATTCTGTTAGGAATCATCAGAATATTTTGTTCTAATAATGCCATAACACCAGCGCACCCATTAGCACATACACGGAAAGGAGTATTTGAATATCAAAACAAAGCAAATTTACAGCCGTTTTTTCTCCCCTCCTGGCAAAGGCATCGCTGCTMGTTATCACTTTCCAACTGTTTGCACCTCAGCTTTTCCAGGCGTGTCCCTGCTGTCGTCAAACCTGCTGCTCCCTGCACCCCGTGTCCTGAGATAACCCGAGATGTGCAGCCACGGCAACAAAGGGGTCCCTGGGGAGGAGAAGGGCTGGGAATGACAGGGTGGCAGAGGAGATGGTGGGAGATGCAGCGTAAGCCACAGATAAATCCCTCTGCACCCAGCAGCTCCACCTTGTAACACATCATAACAACACCCACCTCACCATCACAGCACCCACCTCATCCCATTATTGCTCTCACCTCATCCCATCACAGCACCCACCTCATCCCATTAYTGCTCTCATCCCATYACARCAYCCACCTCAYCCCATCATGGCAACACCTCATCCCATCCCAGCGCCCACCTCATCCCACCCTAGCATCCATCCCATGCCATTATTGCTCTCACCTCATCCCATCCCAGTGCTCACCTCATCCCATCACAGCACCCACCTCATCCCATCACAGCACCCACCTCATCCCATCACAGCACCCATCTTATCCCATCACAGCACCCATCCCATCCCGTTATTGCTCTCACCTCATCCCATCCCAACATCCACCTCTTTCCATCACAGAACCAACCCCATCCCACCACACCCCAGCAGACAGAAGTGAGGGGATGCACTAAAAGTCACGGGTTTGTTGCATTTAGAGCTAATTATATGTGGGTTTTTTTAGAATGTCCCTGCGTTTAGAAAGCCCGAGCCGATCTCTAAAACACCCCGGTAAATGCGAAGCTGGGAGAGCAGATTCAGAGGAGAGCAGCTCACAGTGCCTGCAGTGAGGTGGATGAAAGCCCAGGGCCGCATCCTTGGATGTGCCTCGCTTCAGATGGAGCGGGAGGAAATTCAGACACACTTAAAATTCTGCCCCAGATCTGCCAGCACAGAAACTTTCCCTCTGCTTTGAACCTGGCGAGTGAATTCTCTCCCCGGGAAGCGGCCGCCTCGGGGCAGTGTGTGGGAGGCGATGGAAGAGGACATTGGATACAGGCAGCGTCCAGCCCTGCCCGGGGGGATGGCTGAGCTGATGCTGCAGGAATCACTCTCACCCATCCAGGATCCTGAGTGAACCAGGTGTAAACTTTGCCATCAGGAAGCAAGGGTTTGCTTCTACGCACACATTCTGATGCCAGCTCCGAGCATGTAAAGAGCAAATTGGGTCTGATCCAGAGGGGTCTGAGAGCAGCAGCTCTTCAGTGCCGAGTCAGCCTCGCATCACTTAAGGATCCACTGCCCATTTTTTCTCCCMTTYTTGCTTTTTTYCTCCCTGCCTACCTTCAGGGCACARGACAGASAGATGAAATCTGGAGCCCCATGAGACACGAAGTCCTGTAAGGGATGTGCTGTTGGATTCCCCTCTCCCTGCCCATCGCTGGACGCTGGTGTCACACAGCAGACAGAGGTGCAGGGGTTTTGTCCCACACTGAGATGGGGCTGTCACAGCCCYTGCTGGCACCCGCTGTGCCTTCTGCCTGGCATCAGMRCACAGCTCACAGACAGAGCGGGCCAAATTCCTCCCTGGGGTGGCTTAATTAAAGTCAGTGATGGTACACCAGGGATGAACCTGGCCCACTGGCCTGAGCTGGAGTCCACAACAAGTCCAGCTGGCAACTCAGAGGCACCAGGAAAGATCCCTGGCACTGGGAGCAGCGCTGGGAGCTGTGGTCGGCACTTTGAGTGGGAGACAGACTCAATAAACCCAGGGCTAAGCAAACCAGATCTGTGATAAATAACAACCAGCGTTCCACCTCTTCCAAATGCTATGGAGATCTGCCCAAATTGTCCTCSCAAGCCCCATGAGCAGTGGGGACATTTCATTAGCCCTGTTACACTGACAAGGAAACAGGCACTGGGAGCCTAATAATAATAAAAATCCATTATGTCACAGTGCTTGTTGTCTGTGTATCCCAGCTAGCAGCTCCAAAAGGCAGGGAAATGGCTGGGCTGGTTTTACTGGAGTCAGGGGGATGGAAACGTGCAAAGGAGGGTGCTAATTAGCTTCGGGCCATTCATCAAGATGAAGTTTGCTGAGTGGTGCCACCAGGCCACATCCAGGCTGGGCTGAGGGGCTCAAAGCTGCAAGCAGGGAAAATGCTGTTCCACACCTGCTCACTGAAGGAGAATTCAGAGAATTCAKAGAATCCCAGAATCACAAAGTTTGGAAAAGCCCTCCAAGATCATCGAGTCCAACCTGTGACCAACCCCAGCCCAGAGCACTGAGTGCCATGTGCAGCTGTTCCTTGGACACCTCCAGGGGTGGGGATTCCAACACCTCCCTGGACAGCCCCTTCCAATGCTTGACAACCCTTTCCATGAAGAAATTCCCCCTGATGTCCAACCTGAAGCTCTCTGGCACAGCTTGAGCCCATGTCCTCTTGTCCTGTCCCTTGTTCCCTGGGAGAAGAGGCTGACCCCCACTGCACTGCACCCTCCTGTCAGGGAGTTGTAGAGAGTGAGAAGTCCAACCTGTCTGCACCTGCAGCAGCTCAGATCCCTCTGCTCATCCAAACCCAAGCCAACAGACCCCAGGGAGGTCTCACCAAAACTTCAGCGTGGCTTTATGCTGAGCTTGAGGGGKGCTGATTGCCCAGCAATTGTGGTGTGATTACACCACAGCTCTGCTTCCCACACCTGCAATTTTCACTCTACTCCTRCAACTCCAAGGCTCCGTGGCTGCAAATTAATTAAAGCGTAAGTGCAAAATCAGTGGTGCCACTGAATATCAAAAATACCCTTCCATGGCGAACGGGAAGCCAAAGCCACAATTTTGGAGATGGAGGTAATGTTAAGGGCTGAAACGTAGCGAAATTCCAGTTATAGGGACAAGTGGGAGGTGGTGAGGTTATCCAAAAGCTTTACCACGGTGTAATTACACCGTATTCGTCAGGTAATTACAGCCCTGCTATTATATGCTGCAGCTCTCCGTTCATGCCTGATCCCATGAGGTGGAGGCAGAGGGATAAAAGGCAGCAGCAACAGACACCTGACTGCTGCAAGAAGGAATGATGGGCTGACAGGGACAGCAAAAGGAGAGGAGGTAGGGATGGAAATGCTCCGGGTATCCAGAGGARTTGCTGACACCCAGAGCAGCCCCACGCGCACTCCCAGCCTCTGACGCTCCAGGGATTTACACCATGCAACGGGGGAGAGCCAGGCTCGGCTGCTTGGGATCCTCTGAGGAGGTAAAAGCATCCATCAAAAGCCAAACTCCTTTTGGAAAGCAGGGAAAGAGGTTACTCCGGATTMATTKTTCACTTCCAAAGCGTTRTGGGGAGCTCTGAAGGTGTCAGGTMRCGACACTTCAATATTTCCTGAGCGAGAAACTCGAGCGCCGGTTCCAAACTCCTCTGTTTGCATTGTCAGGTAATTTGTGCCCAAACATTTCCATTAARAATTTCTGTTGGCTCACCTGGTTGGGTTTTTCCTCTGGGGAGAGGGATGAAGGACTTGGAGGCTTTGCTTATTTCCCGATTTCTGTCATTTTGATGCTTCATAARCTACTTCAGGTTTGAACAGGGAGGGGGAAACCTAGAGAGTTCACTGCAGGGAGAGCACCCAGCCCTGGCTGAGGGGTGGTTCATCCCTGCAGTTCTTCTGCTCTGTGGCACATCCGAGTGTCCCAGGGTCCCCAGGGCATTGTTTTCTGGCAGCAGGGCACTGGTGGAATCCCATCCCTGGAGGAATTTAAAAGCTGTGKAAAGCTGCTTAAGTGGTGGGTGTGGCATCGCTGGGAAAATGGGTGGACTCAGTGATCTTGCAGGGCTTTTCCAATCTAAATTATCCCTTTCCCTTTCCCTTTCCCTTTCCCTTTCCCTTTCCCTTTCCCTTTCCCTTTCCCTTTCCCTTTCCC
>CADDXX010000206.1:1387479-1399391 GCA_902810485.1 Alauda arvensis | reverse complement strand
CAGTCCCTCCTAGGACTAGATCTAGGCATGACCTGTCCCTGTGCTGGAATGGGTTTAACATCCCAAACAGGCTGCAGGCACCTCGTGCATCCAAACCTCAAGGGACATCCATCCCAAGCTGCTGCCCGCCCCTCGTTTCTCTGCATTCCAGCTCCGGATATAAAATCCAGCTGGGAGGGAGGGATGCAGCGAGCTGCTGCTTGCCAGCCAAGCCAGAAAGCAGCTCTGGTGCTTATGAGCATCCCCTCCCCGTGGGAGGATCGGTACCCTGGGTGCAGCAGGCTGGGGGATGATGGGATGCAGCAGCTAATTTGCACTAATGGTCCCAGAAAGGCAGGGAGAGCTCTCAAGAGGAGAACACACTTGAGCAATAACCTAAATAGCTCCACGTTTCCAAGCAAAAAGTCCTTGAGGAGGGAAGAGAGGCCCTACAGTTGAATGTCTCTCCCCACCTGCACCGAAACTTGGCTGGGGATGCTGGGAAAGAGCTGCCCAGGCAGGGAAAAAACATCAGATCTGAAATGTGAGCAGCAGCTCTTGGAAGGAGCTGGAGCACAGCGAGATGTCCAGTGCTGCTTTCTGTGCCCACTTGGACAGACTGATGGCAGTCCTGGGAAGAGCCCAGCCCGGAGCACGTTTGGCTCCATCAGCCCCAGGCAAAAAAAGTCAGCCCATCTGTGCTGAGACAGGTTGATATAGAGGGCAAAATGCCTAAGTAAAATTCCACAACAGGGCATTAAAAAGATGTAATAAAATATACACGAGTTATTAAATATTGTCATCAAGATGAATCATAAATCAGAGRTTTTATGGGTTCTGATTATAAATTCCATTTATTCTGTAAGCGTTTAAAGAAAGAAAAATGGAGATTCAGTAAAGATTTAAGCCCAGSCATGATGCTGCTGATATTTCACTGTTGCTTGTGGATGGCATGGCTGTGGGAGCCCAACGTTGGGTGCACAAATTGTCTGGAAGGATCCTCTTGTGCCACGAAAAATTCCAAAATCCTTCTGGGCACCACTACAGAGTTCCTGCACTGCAAACTCTCCTCCCCACCTCCCTCCTCCCCCTGTTTATGGGCTGTAAGATGCAGCTGACTTTCACAAAGAGAGAAATCATCATTTCAGGGAAGGCAAGGCTAAAACCAGCAAGTGTACGTGGGAAATACCTTTTCCCCTCTTCAAATGCCAAGAGAAATATCAAAGAAATTGCTTTCTTGGAAAGACTCAGGGGTTCAAATGAACTGTCAAGTGCCGGGTGCCAGCACYTCCCTCCTCCTGCCACGGCGGGACTGCGAGGCTCCTCCTGCAGAGATGCCACCACAARGAAATGTCAGGAGATGCAAGCCTTGAGAAGATTTCCACAGGAAAATAAGCAAAGGGACAGCCCAAACATGCCATCCCATTCTGAGGAGGAACTCACCCAAGCCAGCCTGAGGTTACCAAAACCCTGCTGTGCCCTGGTGTTCCACAGGCACAACCCAGGCGTGTCGACAGCTCAGCAATGAGCATTTCCCATATTTAATGCCCATTCCCATTTTTCAGCATCACAAAACAGTGCTAGATTGTTCCTTGTCCAACCCTAGAACGGGCTGACTCAGTCCCCAACCTGCATTTTTCAGCTAAGACAAAACACACAGCTGATATACAGCTTTGCACGGGCTGTTTCCGTTCACCTCAATCCATCCACCATCCTGCTGCAGTTCATTTCCAGGGGAACCAAAGCCCACGGACACAGATCCATAACCCCAACCATTAAATCCCATCTCTCAGATAGGCTGGGTGGAAGCTGGACCACGGGGCAGATCCTGTTTAATTAGGGCTCGTAAAAGCAGCTCAGTGCTGCACCAGGGAGTGGGGCTGATTTGCAGCTGCCTTTAAAACGGAGCAGGGTTACTGCTTCAGCAGTTTTCCCAGCCAGTTTTATGGATGCAACAATAAAGCCAAAAAAAAAAAAGAAGTTTGTGTGCCAGGAGTTTTAGTGCCGAAGCATCTGATAACGTCCGGGCAGCTTGTCATGGGATGGAGGGAAGGAGAGCACTGGGATGGGGTGGAGATGGGGATGAGCTGCAGGAGGAGGGCAAACCCAGCCCTGCTAAGCCACAACAGCTCCTCGGCGGGGAGACAGGACACGTTTAAAATGAGCTGTATTTCCAAATAGCCTGCGTGGAGGTTTATGTCTGGCCAGATGAAGTGGGGATGGGCTGCCAGGCTGGGGTTTATGAGGTGCAAAAACGAAGGGATGCCATGAGCATGGGCTAGGGGGAACACTGGGATGTACAGAATCCCAGAATGGCTTGGGATGGGAGGGATTTTCAAGCTCATCCNACAGCCCAAACATGCCATCCCATTCTGAGGAGGAACTCGCCCAAGCCAGCCTGCTGTGCCCTGGTATTCCACAGGCACAACCCAGGCGTGTCGACAGCTCAGCAATGAGCACTTCCCATATTTAATGCCCATTCCCATTTTTCAGCATCACAAAACAGTGCTAGATTGATCCTTGTCCAACCCTGGAACAGGCTGACTCAGTCCCCAACCTGCATTTTTCAGCTAAGACAAAACACACAGCTGATATACGGCTTTGCACGGGCTGCTTCCGTTCACCTCAATCCATCCACCATCCTGCTGCAGTTCATTTCCAGGGGAACCAAAGCCCACGGACACAGATCCATAACCCCAACCATTAAATCCCATCTCTCAGATAGGCTGGGTGGAAGCTGGACCACGGGGCAGATCCTGTTTAATTAGGGCTCGTAAAAGCAGCTCAGTGCTGCACCRGGGAGTGGGGCTGATTTGCAGCTGCCTTTAAAACGGAGCAGGGTTACTGCTTCAGCAGTTTTCCCAGCCAGTTTTATGGATGCAACAATAAAGCCAAAAAAAAAAAAGAAGTTTGTGTGCCAGGAGTTTTAGTGCCGAAGCATCTGATAACGTCCGGGCAGCTTGTCATGGGATGGAGGGAAGGAGAGCACTGGGATGGGGTGGAGATGGGGATGAGCTGCAGGAGGAGGGCAAACCCAGCCCTGCTAAGCCACAACAGCTCCTCGGCGGGGAGACAGGACACGTTTAAAATGAGCTGTATTTCCAAATAGCCTGCGTGGAGGTTTATGTCTGGCCAGATGAAGTGGGGATGGGCTGCCAGGCTGGGGTTTATGAGGTGCAAAAGGGAAGGGATGCCGTGAGCCTGGGCTAGGGGGAACACTGGGATGTACAGAATCCCAGAATGGCTTGGGATGGGAGGGATTTTCAAGCTCATCCCATTCCACCCCCTGCCATGGGCAAGGACACCTTCCACTATCTCCAAAACCCCATCCAACCTGACCTTGGACACTTCCAGGGATCCAGGGGCAGCCAAAGCTTCTTTGGGCACCCTGTGCCAGRGCCTTCTAAAGCCACTCTCTTTCATCAAAACAAATTAAATAAGGTTTCTTTAATTTGTTTTCMATTTCTGAGTAGAAATTCTGTTACTCCCCACTGCCAACTCCTTCTGAGCTTCTCAGGCTGCACCTGAATTGCTGTGCTGGGGATTTATAGCCTGGTGCACATCTCTGGACAAGCTCTCCCAGCTGTTTGCAGATGGAGCCCGCCAGACAAGGAGCCAGGCTGCGGGAAAGGAGCAGGGATGAGCTTATTCCTGCTGCTGAGCCTCCATCACACAGCCTGGCCCCGCACAAGGTGAGCTGGTCGTTTGTGTGAGCTCTCATGACAGCCCCAGGCACAGGCACCACAATCCAGGTGGGCATTTGGAAAGATGAGCTGGCAGATCAGGGGGGGAAAAAAAGGGGGGGAATGGTCAAAAAGCAGCACATGAGGTTTGTGGGATAGGAAAATCAGAGRATGAAATCCTCCCTCAATGCCAGCCAGGGCAAATGAGCACTTCCCTTCCTGCCTCGCCGACTTTGGGTAAAAATGTGATGAAGCAGCTTTATGCATGAAAGAGGCCAATTTAAAAGGAAAAAAAAACAGGGCAAGTGTAAGGAAAAAGAAGAACAGAGCGAGACTGATGGGGTCAGGGCGCTGTTARGGATGTCAATACCCATCACTCACCAGTAACCTTTCTGTAACTCCCGACCCCGCGGTGGCTGTCGCGAAACCGCAGCAAAATTAAAACAGAAATGAAGCAGCATCAGGTCCCGGCGAGAGGAGGCAGCGCCTGACAGGCAAGGTAAGGGCCTGACGTGGAGACAAGGAGGGGGCAGGAGCCGGGCCACCCCGCGCTGCGGGGAGAASTGCGAGGGATGCGGGATGCGCAGCAAGGGGAGCGGGTTGGACACGCACTGCCGGCACACGGGGGGCTCGGCTGGGCTGGAGGAGGCGAGGATCACCCCRGGGAGAGAGGAAGAACGAGGCTGATGTACCCAAAGAGCTGAGGCTGGAGTGGGGGACAGAGCATCGCTCCAGCCGGTGGGGTTACAACAACACCGCTCYGTGCTTTGGGGCATTTCTGCAAAGGAAAGGCGATTTCCTCAGGTTGCAGGTGGGTTTTCACGCAGTCCTGCATCCCATCCATCCATAAAAGCAGCGAAATAAGTAGCAAACGTCCCTCTGAGAGGGCTGGAGCTGCGGCAGCACGACGCTCCCCTCTCCTCCTGCCCCCGGCTCTCTGTGCAAATTTAAAGCGTGTTCCAGATACGGGCTGACCTTTGCAGAACACAGGAAAAGGCAAAAGGAGAGGTGGAAACGCACAGGAGGGAAAATGTGCCTTGCAATGGAAAACAGACCGTGCACATCCCACCTGGCAAAATGGGRAAAATGGGGGAGGGAAGGGGATCCAGCCTGGGATCAGTCCCAACCAAAGCCAGGTCTTCTCGATGCTGTCCCAACCGCAAAGGGGAGGTCCCAAGGCAGACCCTGAGCAGATTTAGCCCAAAAGCACACGGGACCAGCTTTTCTCGTGAGGGTTGYCCTTGCTGGGAAGCATCCCTAAGGCTCATCCACAGTGATCTCCCAGCTATTTAACCACACATTTTGAGGGACATAAATTCCCCAGATCCGCTTTTGGAGCAGGCAGTGGCCAGCAGACCACGGCAAAAAGCACTGCTTCACCTATCTCCCGCAGCTTGCAGAGCATCCTTCTCCCTCCCCATCACACAGATACCTGCCTTTCTCCTTTGCCAGCCTCTCCCTCAGCCTGCTGTGGTGAGAAAAGGAGGACAAGCYCATCCCCGGGTGCCAGCGGTTCTGYKCCRCACCAGGCACAGCCCTCGCCAAGAACAAGCGCACGGAGGGGAGGCAATCAGGAGAACCACGGGAGATGCTGTCACACACAGACTGCCCCGAGCCTGCTGGGACCCCGTGCATGGCAAGGACACAGATTCCTGGGGTCCTGCCTGCCCCGTCACGGCTCTTTCAGCTGTAAGCTGGGCCAAGGTGAGGGTTCCTGAGCTTGATGGCACCGCTCTCCCTCCTCCTCCTCCTCCTCCTCCCAGCCCGGCACAGCGTGCAGGATCAGCTCAGGCTCCTCTCTGCAAGACATCCAGGAGCTGAGACATAGCTGATCCATCTTCCCCGCTGAAAGAGTGTAAACAACTCAGCTGCAGGCTTGGAGTGCAAGAGAGGACACGCAGTTGGAAATTTTAAGGGCCAATTTACTAGGTAATTTACTAAACACGCTAATAATTGACATTGCAAGCACCATCCCGCTGTCCCCAGCTCCTGCCTAATATCCGTAGCAAGAGGGAGAAAACAGCTTTCCCTGTCCTCGTCGCTCCACAAAGCCTCCTCTGCCAGCCGCATCCTGGATGCCATCTGGGCAGCTTCGCTCTGCTCCATCCCAACCAACACAACAGCAACCCTGGCAAAACCCAGGCTCCTACTTAGCATGCATATTTCTGAGCGCTGATTCCACCTGAGGATCTGTGCGAGGGAAAGGTGTGTTGTAATTACCACCTCTTCCCTGGCTGTAATTAAAGACAAACTGAAGGGAGTTATGCCCAGGCTTTCGGTTTCCCTGAAGCTTTTTCCCCGTGCCAAAAGAACGGGGGGAAAAAAATTTTCTCTGCAAGAAAATTCCCAGCAGCTCCTTGGAAAAAGGCAGCGGCTCAGCCTGGTGTTGCAGCCTGGTTTGGATGATTATTTTCAKCCAGACACAAGGAGAGGGCTGGAATCCAGGTATCCCACATCCTTTAGCCACGTGCTGCAGGAGGGGATGAGCTGCCCTCTCTGTGGGGAGCGCAGGTCATGGAAGGATTGGTGATGAAAGGGACCTTAAAGACCATCTCTGCCACCCCTGCCATGGGCAGGGACACCTCCCACTRTCCCAGGCTGCTCCCAGCCCTGTCCAGCCTGGCCTTGGRCACTGCCAGGGATCCAGGRGCAGCCACAGCTGCTCTGGGCACCCTGTGCCAGGGCCTSCCCACCCTCRCAGCTAAGAATTYCTTCCCAAAATCCCATCTAATCCTGCCCTCTGGCARTGGGAATACACTCTCCCTTGTCCTGTCACTCCAGGCTGTTTTCCAAAGTCCCTCTCCAGCTTTCTTGAAGCTTCCTTAGGTACKGGAAGGTCTTCCCTGGCTGGCAGATGACCAGGTTAAACCAGATTCCTGTGATTTAAGTGACTAAACCTGGGTGTGGTGAAGCCCAGCACACCCAATGGTGGCATCTCTGCGCCAGTGGGAGTCACAGGTTCAGTCCCGTTCAACAACCCATCCCAGGCCATCAAATCCCCGCACAAATGGGAGGGATTTGGGCTGTTTGTTTGGTTAGAAATGCTGTTTTGTTGAAATTTAAAACTTCCCATGGGAACACGGTGACTTTGACAAAGTCACGTTTGTGCTTTTATTGCCTTGATTTGCTTCATTTTAATTCCAAGCACCTCTGCTGCCTCTTAATGGCTTCTATTCCTACCCAGCAAACCTTTTGGAGAGATGCTCTGCTTCCCCCACTTCTCCCCATTGAGAAACTCCACTTGCAGGACAGGAAATGAAATTCTAAATTCAAAATCCAGTTCATATGGAACAAAACCTCTGCAYTATTGACAGGGATTCCAAATCAACCCAGTCCTGGCCCTGCCCAAAGGACCAGTGAACATCTTTGAATTTATTTCTGTCCTGCACCTGGCTGGATCCACACAGTAGAAATGAGGATAAAAATCTGGTGAGCAGTAAATAACTCTGTGCCCTCAAAGGCACAGGGGTTTCAAGAGCCCTCTCACCATTCTCTCAAGAAAAAAACAAACCCAAAAAAACCTCTCAGGGTCCACAAAGGCCTTCCACATTGAACATCTTCAGCCTGAAAAGCCCTTCAAAGTTGTCACTCTCAGCAAGCTGGGTCACAGTTTGCAATTAATCATTCACTTGATTAATTTTGCCTCCTTTAGCCTTCAAGTCCCTGCAGGCACAAAGCACTGGCAGGGTGAGGAAGCCGTGGGTGGGCTGTGAGTGCACCGAGTCAGGGCCAACGTGGGTGTGATTGGGAGCACGAAGCCAAACCACCCTGCAGGAGGTGCCAGGCACGGACACGAGGTCAAAGCTCTTGCCCAAACGCCTGGGCAAGCAAATTCCTTAAAAAACTTCCTCTGGTGGTGTAATGACCTCAGTGAGACATCACATCACACATCCCTCCTCCTCCTCTTCACCTTACACTCAGCCAATGGACCAGCAAAATATTCCTTTTAAATTGCTGTGAGGTGTTTTTTGGTTTTTTTTGGTGTTGGTTTTCTTTCTTTTCTTTCCATTAGGAGACAAGTTCATTAGGAAAATATCAGAAACCTCTGGGGCAGCTTGTGCTTCTAAGTCATTTTCCAAATGTATAATGAGCCAGGAGTAAATTTTTTAGGGTGAATTTAATTGACCTTTGCAGTGGCATTAGGCAGATTGGCTTCAAGTCTATTAGAGCATAATGCAACCTGGTGAGATTTTAGGGAAAGGGAGAGAAAAACCGACGGAGTTGGACCGCTCTCCTCCCTTCCTTCCTTCCCAAGCTTCCTTCACAGAGGAAAAGAGGGATGGCTCAAGAATAGAGAGGGGTGARCAGAAGGGGAGAGAGATGAACAGACGGGGAGAGAATTAAAAGGGAGAAGAGTGGGAGGCAGAGAGAAGGGAGCGGCTCCAGCTGGCCCTGGGCTGCCGCAGGTTGGGCTGCTCGGGGACAGGCGGTGGCAGCCACCGAGCAGCTGGGCCGTGCGCTGGGTGACACGGTGCCAGCTCACAGCGGCTCACAGCAGCTGAGGATCAGGCCCTGGGGCCATGGAAGACATCCCAGCTTTGCAGGGACGGGCTCCGAGCCGCTGGGTCTGGCAGGGAATGGCAGGGAATGGCAGGTGCCAGGCTCCGAGCTGCTGCGGGTGCCAGGGACACACAGCGGTGACGCACCTGCCCCTGCTCGGGGACACCCCTGGGGTCACCTTAAACTGTCCCTGCGGAGGCTGGGGGAGGCTGGGCAGCTCCACATGCCCGGCTCATATCCAGGAGGAGATGTCAGGCCTCCAGTAGTGCTAACAGGGGCTCTCCAGGGGCTGCTGAGGAGCAACAAAAAGTGAAAATCCCTGAATTTCACTCCAGTGCAGAGAAACAGCACGGCAAGAAGGCACCGACYTACAAAGCCAYRTTCTGCACACGCCTGTGACTCAAGKCTTGGGCTCTCAGGGCACATTTGGGACCCAAAAGCACAGCGGTGTCACCCCCTAAGGCACACGGAGGCTCCAAGCACCTCAACAACCCCATGTATATATAAATACATAGAAAATTAGAGAGTCACAGAGCTGCAGAATGGTTTGGGCTGGAAGGGACCTTAAAGGTCATTTCCAGCAGGAGACACCTCCAGCTAGACCAGCTTGGCCTAGAAGACTTCCAGGGTGAGGAGTCAACAACCTCTCTGGGCATATATCTACATATATATATATATATGTATGTATGTATGTATGTATGTATATATATGTATATATATAAAATGAGATTAAAAACAGCCAGCCCTTACACCAGTAGCAAATTCCATCCCCACACTGCAATTCCTGCCTCCTTCTAGCAGCTGTGGAGGGGAGGTCCCGTTCAGGGTCAGCACCCCCAGCCCAAGCCCCACCTGCAGCCACAAGGGAGCGGCAGCTCTGCCCTGGGCACTCACACACCTCTTGGATTTACAAGAACAAAATTGCAGCAATCAAAGGCCGCGGGGCAAAGCTGGGTGCCAGGGAGCTGGCAGGGGCTGTGACCCCACCCGTCCCAGTTTCACAATGCCGGCTCACCAGTCCCAGGCTGTGTTTACAGGGAAGTCAAAACCTCCCCCGGCGGGACCCCGGGATTGCAGCAGCGGGGTCGGACCCCACGGAAAAGGATCTGGCTCCCCAACATCTCCTGCTTTGCAGCCTCCCCTGCAAGCCCTGCTGGACCCATCGCAATTATCCGAGCCCTGACCGGCCCTCGACACTCACCTTCACCTGTCAGCACTAAAGAACTACTTTTCCTTTGTGGTGTTTTTTTTTGTGCCAGCCTATAAAGGAGGGCCGGCAAATCAGCCTGGGAAAATCTCGAGGCTGTGTTTTGAAACATCGCTTTGTTTTGCGTGTTTTTTTCTCCCCCACCCATCTGTGTGTCTGATAATCTCAGGCACTCCCTGTCCGCGCAGGGGTGGGGTATGAAATGCCAACCTCATTCCAGCCCACACCGTTCCCACTCGGCGTGGAGCAATGCTCCCTGAACTCATTCCCGRCTCTGATAACGAGATTGGGTGAGCAATGTGACACTGAGAGCCCGGGGCTGAACCCGGCTACCCCCGGGCTGGTGCCCTGATGTTGAAACCATCCTCCCTCCCCTGCCCTACAGCCARAACAGCTCCGCCGGGATGCTCCTCTGTGTGCCAGAGAGGCAGCTCTCACTTGCCATCCCCCTACTGCGACCTAAATGAGATTCCAGCATCCCGATTTTCCCGATTTCCAGTCACAAATCCTGCACCGTGCACTGACCGGTGCTAAACGTGCCCGCGGGGCTTTGCTGCCGCACCAGCCGGGATGTGGGAAGCCTCAGGATGCGCTCCCTGCACCGAACCGGCCACCAAAGGGTTACCGACCTGCTCTCCTTTCCAAACTTTGCCGCTTCATCCCCTGAGAGGCTGCAGCGAGGGAGAGGAGGGTTTCAAAAGCGAGCCAGAAAATGAGAGAGGAAAGGGGAAGGTTTCAGCTGGATGCAGTGAAATGGAAGGCTTTGTGGTTTCAGGAATTAAGGGTGTAAGGGGTCTCTTTGTGCTAAATGCTCTGCATGGGATTAAAGTAAATAGAGCTCAGCTGGGCAGGGGAGTTGGGGCAACACCGAGGACAATTTTTAGCCCCGTTAGATATTAATTCTCATACATCACCCCCTGCCCTCTGCCTGTTTGAAGCGCTCAAGGTTTCAGGCTTCAAAGCGCACCGGGCCGGGCGCTCGCACAAAGCTCGGGGTCCGTGGGGAGCCGAATCAGCGGGTTCCAGCCCCGTGTCCCAGCAGGACCCCTCCCCACAGTGCCACCCCCCCCGGGCCAGCCCGGGGATGTGGCAGCTCGTGTGACATCCTCAGGTCCCTGCTGCAGGAGGGAGCCGGGGCGGGGGGGGGACCAAGGCGGAGCAGATGAAAGTGCTGACCCACTTTGTGGCCCAGAGTGCTCATTAAAACACAACCACATGTCCGTGTGTGCCTGGAAAAGCCGGTGGGGTCACAAACCCCGTCCCTGCCTCGCTGTCACTGATGAAGCACCCACCGAAATCAATGGCGCTTTGTTGSGTTGCGTCAGCTAACGAGGAAAAGGCCATTGATTGTTTCAGCGGGGAAAGGCTGACGCACCACAAAGAGGGCCCTTTGCCTGACTCACAGCAAATATCTGCGGCTTTTCCAGGGTGATTTGCCTTCGACAAGAGGCTTCTGTCCTCCAGCGAGGCGCCCGGGCTGGCGGCGGTGCCCGCTGGGAGAGGCAGCGATGCTCCTCGGGATCCCCAGTGAGGGATGCGCATCCAGCCCCGCCGATGTCGGGGTTTGCGATTTTCTGCGGATGCACGGCACAAAGCACAGAGCGAGGCAGGCTGAGCTATTCCAAATTTTCTCCTGGGCAAAGCGAGGCACGGCTGACCGGAGAGCAGGAGGCAGAGCCCAAGCTGAACCGGAGCCAGGCCAGGCAAAGCCCAACCATCTGCCTGCCGCAAAGCCGAACGAGCTGAGGTTACTTGATTGAAACAGCAAGTGCATAAATATCCAATAAAATAAACAACAGCCATAATTAATAATAAAATAAAAATAGCCTTTCCTTTCTGCTCCTGCACTTTGCAGCCGCAGAGCTCAGGGCACATCACACGCCAGAGTAACAACTAATTATAAGCACCAATTACGATGATAATGAAATAATCTACCTTCCAAACCTGCCTGCCATTAATTTTCCCTGGCTGTAAAGAAGGTTGAGAGCACACACACTGGACAGAGCGAGTGACGTGGGCACAGCCTGCTCTGTGTGCCACAAACCAGCCTGGCAGCAGGAGGGGACACAGGGACACCCTGGCACCTTCCTGCAGCAGTGACTTCCCCAGGTCATTGCCCAGAGGCTCCTGGAAGTGTCCAAGCCAGGGGTTTGGAGCAATCTGGGGTAGTGGAAGGTGTCCCTGCCCATGGCAGGGCGTCGAATGGGATGAGCTTTTAGGTCCCTTCCAACCAAAAGCATTCTGTGATTCTRTGAAAGGCATGCACTCTTTGGGGTAAAAAAGAAGCAAAGCAGCACAACAAAGATTTGATTTATCTCCTGCCTCAGTAAATGGAAGCTTTTCTTTCACARCACCAGCAGCAGACAAGAATAAAGGGGCTGAAGGAGGGCAATTTGGATRAGACACTGAGAAGCAGCGTTTATCCCTTTCGAGACAGTGACTCAGGGAATCATGTGGGCACCGACTGATTCATAAGGCAGCAGACAAGGSAGAGCCTGAGTGATGAAGTACTCGAGGTTTGCACTCCATCACCCTCCTGAGTC
>CADDXX010000206.1:1355454-1387178 GCA_902810485.1 Alauda arvensis | reverse complement strand
CATTCCATGTCTGTGATCCCAGCACATCCCATGTCAGGCTGTGGCTGCCATTGCCCATTCCATGTCCCTGATCCCAGCACATCCCATGTCAGGCTGTGGGTGCCATTGCCCATTCCATGTCTCTGGAGAAGGACTTTGGACAAGGCCCTGGTGTGCCAGGACAAGGGGAATGGGTTCACACTGCCAGAGAGCAGGAATAGATGGGATATTGGGAAGAAATTTTTCCCTGTGAGGGTGGGGATGCCCTGGCACAGGTTCCCAGGGAAGCAGTGGCTGCCCCTGGATCCCTGGAAGTGTCAAAGGCCAGGCTGGCTTTTGGCTGGGGGGTGGAGCACTCTGGGATAGTGGAATGTGTCCTTGGCACTGGCTTGAAACATGATCCTTAAGGTCACTCCCAACCCAAACCATTCTGGGATTTTCTGATCTCGTTTTTGATTACAGAGGAGCCTGGTTGTTGCATCTCATCAGCAAGGACGGCGACCAAGCCCCGAAATGCCTCTCTCCAACCTTGCAGAGCCACCAAAGCGCAGCGTTTGATCCCAAATGCAAAATTCCTGGGCTGCAAAGCCGGTAAAGCAAAAGCTCTGCGTGTCAGAGAGGGTCAGAAGAGCCTCATGTCCCAGCCCCAGTGGTTCTGAGCACCATGATGTGCTGTAAARCCCAGGGCTGGCTCTGGCACCAAGGGTAGAGCAGAGCCTGTRAGATTGATTTCTTTTTGTTTTCGATTGACGGCGTGTTTGCTAGAAAATGTCATTTTCAGGAACCGAAACTATCTGTGGATTCAAGTCAGGTTTAGCGAACAGTTTTCGCAGAAAATAAATAGAAACGGGGGAGAGGAGGGAGCTGCAGAGAAGTCAAAACATCTCCTGGATGATGTTTCTTGTGTGTTACATTTCAATCTCTCACTTGAAATGTCATTGTCATTCCAAGGRATTGACATTTATCTAAAAGGTTAAAAAAAGGCTACGCTGAGTGAAGCATATGGGTCGGTTTGCACGTTTGCATAAACTGTTTCATTAGGATCTGACAGAAACACTGGGCTGACGTCACTGAAAGAAGCCCAGCTCCCCRCTTTTCTCCGAGGTGACCTCAAGGCAATGTTGTTCCTTTGCCCTGGCCACCAAGTAAGCTGTGAAAACGGATTTTAAAAGCCATTATTCACCCAGCATCCTCAGTGCTGGGGTTGGGAGAGTGCACGGAGCTGTTCCCACTGCAGGGAATCTCCCAGGCTGGGGCAGGTGGACAAATCCCCTTGGAAAGTCATCACAGGTTTTGGCAGCTATGACATKGAACTGATAGAGGATCCTAAAATCCAGGAATGTGGAGAAAACAGGRCTGAAAAATGACACAACCAGCACATCCAGGGGATATAAATTGTCCCATTCATCCTGAGTTTGACCCCAGAGCCCAGGAAGCCCATGGAAGTGTAATGACCAGCCACCACCAATTTAATCCTTCAGATTAATTCCATGTTAATTATAATGCCATGCTTCCAGGCTGGAACAAACAACCCCTCCCTGAGGCAGAAAAGGCCTTTTCATKTGCCCTCTGAAAGAACTGGTCAAAGCCCTGATTTTCGGAATTTTCCCCCAGACTGATGTAATGCAAATAAAAATKACAGGGCCTGGAGGGAATGACTGACTGGAAAACAGAGGGAAAATGTCTCTGGGAAATGGTCAGTCAATGGGGGTTTTGTGATGGAGCAGTCTGAGATTTCCTGTGGGAGGGCCACTGCGGGGGAAATGTTCAGCCCAATTTTGGGAAGGTGATTGCTCCCCTGTGTCTCTCAGGACTGGGAATGTGGATCCCTCCAGGGGGAGGATTGAGATGCCCAGCTCCTTCCAACCTCATGCCCAATGGATCTGAAATTGTCCCAAAAGCACAGCTGAGGATCTCATCCTGCCCTCTCAGCTCCCTCCTGTCACGGCAAATGAGAGGGACTCATTTCTACAGCCAAATTCAAACAGGCTCTGCTTATAAATTAATGGCTTTAACAACTTGAGATCTTCCCAACAGCAGCCAAAATTCATGGAATTCCAGAATGGATTGGAGGGAAGAGAATCACAGAATGGTCTAGGCTGGCAGGGACCTTAAAGCTCATCTTGTTCCACCCCCTGCCATGGGCAGGGACATCCTCCACTGTCCCAGAGGGCTCCAAGCCCTGTGGAAACTGCCCTTGGGCACTGCCAGGGATCCAGGGGCAGCCACAGCTTCTCTGGGCACCCTGTGCCAGGGCCTCAGCACCCTGACAGGGAAGAATTCATTCCCAATATCCCATCTAAAGCTGCTCTCTGTCCGTTTGAAATAAACCCAGAGCAAAGGTTTTCCCAATCAGAGAGCTGGCAATTCTTCTGATCTGGATGTCAACTCTGTAGCAGCTCCTTTTCTTTTCCTTTTTAATTATTTAGATGTTTTTATTTTTAATATTTATTCATTCCTTTTTAAAAAAAAAAAGCTCCAAGCTCCTTAGAAAAAGGCTGCATGTTTTTCTRGTCTGTGCTTGGATGACTCTCAGCCCCCTGACAGAGAATCTATAGGTGCTAACAAAACACAAACGGATAATTAATCACCATAATTGGGGATTGGGTGGCTTTTATTCACTTCCATCTCCTCTGTGGTGTTTCTTCAAAAGAAAAGAGGGGAGGAAAAAAAATCTAGTAGAGAAAGGAAGAAAAGAAATCCCGTAAGTCTAAATGGGCTGCACAGATTTATGGAGAATTAGTTTAGTCCTTGGGACCTTGTGACATGAGAGTCCAACCCAACTCCATTCTTGGCTTTATGATGTTTTCAAGCCCCCTCAATGCAATTATTTCCTTGTCTCCCTACAGCCCATCCATTATTCTCTATAATAATATGTTTTCTGAAACTCCTTTCCATAAACAACGAGAGCAGGCAGCGAGGAAACCTCATTGTTATTGATATCATGTCACATCACCAGTAAAACTGCTCCTGCAAAATGGGCTGGGAATGGAGATGGTTGCAATTGAAAACATCCCCACCTTTTACAGCCTTCCAAGATAAATGAAGCCAAGGCACTGTGACGTCACACGGGGAAATTTAACCCCCACTGTTGTTTTAGGGGCAGGGTTGAGACAATCAAGGAAATTGCTGGTAGGAAATGGGTCCCTGGCAGGATTTGTTTGCTCTTCCCACTGGATCTGGCCCCACACCATCTCTCATCAGCCACATAGATTTAAAAAGCAAAAATTCCAGGCTTATTTGCTGCTTGAAAGCAAAATTATGCAAGGAAATCAGTGGAATGTTGTTTTCACCCAACATATGATGTCAAAAGCACGAGCACCACCAAGGACCTGTTAAAATAGCAACAATCCTCAGCCCCCAAATCATCCTCCTGGGGGGTTCAAGCCCATAATTCCCATTATAGCTGATAAAATCACAGCAACTGCAAAGTATAACTGGCARTTTCAGTGGCAATATCACAAACAAAGGTTTGAGATGATCTCAAATAGCCAAAAGTGATGCTTGTAGCTGTGATTATCCAATGTAGGGCTGGAGTCTGGATTTGTAAGGCTGGAAGACAGAGCTCAAGCCACACCAACGCTGTCTTTGCACTCAGACACACGGATCATGTTCATTCAATTAATTAAAATAGTCCAGTTATGCTCCTCACGACATCAAACAAGGATTAATAAACTTCCTACRTTTTCTAGTTAGACCCAAGTGCTTGTCTGACCCCCCCCCCCACATGCCCCAAAGATCATCCACGTCTCTAAAAATTTCAGACATAGCTTGAATCACCCTAAACCTTAAAAACAAATCCACGGGGTGAGGAAAATGGGATCAGCCTATTCAGAGTCTCAAGAACAAAGATTTCACGTTAAAAGATCAAGAGGGGAAATCACTCATTCGCCACGAAACAAAAGCAAGAGCACGGCTGGAAGCAGCCCCATAGGGTGAGATAACTGATCCCAGGGCCCTGCATCCTTCCTCATCCTCCTGCTTATTCTGACATTTCAGCACCAGGAGCACCCAGGCAGAGCATTTTCTCAGCGAGCAGATTTTTATCATCCTAATCATGGTCCGGGACCAAGACATGGAAGCATTTACTGGTCCAGAAAGCATTTGTACTGTTCCAGTAACTAAGCACTTTTGAAAGACTCTTTTTCCACCTGATTGTAGGAGCTGATAGCTCAGGAGCCGCTGGCGAGAGATTGATGCTTCATATGTTTGAAAGCTCCGACTCCAAGCAGAGAATATTGCRCTGGTTTCTGGCTCTAGTGGTTTTCATAACACCCGGCAGCAATATCATGTCAGAACAGCAGCTGCCAAATCTGGTCTTCAATTATTGCCAGCTTCAAGTTCAAGGAGAGCTAAATCCAGGGGTTTGGTGCAGCCTGATGTAAAATGCAGCTTTAACAGGACTCCCTTTGTCTTTTCCCCCCTCTCCCATGCATATTTCAGGAGCTGCCAGGTGYCTGCACCGAATTAGAGACTGTGGAGTTCAGAGGTGGGGATGGCCGGAGGCATCCTGGCCACGCGCTGCTGAAATAGGAGGGATAAATGGTTTTGACAAACAGAACCTTAATGCTTTCAACCCCAGTCAAAAGGGGACCTTCAACCCCTTCTCCTCACCCTTTTTCAGCCTGCAAAGTGTAACTGTGGAAAATGGGAAGCTGGGAYTTGCTTTCCTTCCTTATTTAGCCCAGTAAAAACAAAGGAGATTTAAGATGTCTTTTGGGGAGGGCAGGACTTGTTGTCCAGGGAAGCTGTGGCTGCCCCTGGATCCCTGGAAGTGCCCAAGGGCAGGCTGGAAGGGGCTTGGAGCAGCCTGGGATGGTGGAAGGTGTCCCATGGTGGGGGTGGAATTTTTATSATCTTTAAGGATCCTTCCAACCCAAACCATTCCATGATTCCGTGACCTCATGGTTTTAGTTTGCATACACATCAACACTGGGAATTACAGAGCAGGATTGTGTGACTGTGGAGAGATGGSTTCATGCTAACTCTGCTGCCCCATCACTTTTGAACCTTCTATTCCAGGCTCTSCCACCATTCCAAACAAGAAGATTTTGGCAGATAAAATCCACCAAGATGACACGCATTCCTGCAGCACAAAGAAATTCCAAGAGCAAGGCTGCAGATCTTTCCCACTGCACTGACATGTGCAAACATGTTCTGAGCAATTTTGGGAATTCAGTGATATCCCACGTGGGCTTTGTAAAATCTCCCAGCAGAAAGTTCCRTTTCATGTCACACGAGCAACCTGTGCAAAAGCAGGGGGTGGGGATATGCTTACATCCCTCGTGCTATCACTTCTGCAAAAAAAAAAAATTAATGATTTTCAAGCCCTGGAGCCATCAGATTCTGCTTCTGCAGGGACTTGTGTTGGGTGAGCACCAAGTTCTCYCAGCCACGTGGGAATTTCATACTCCAGCACTATAAAAGATGAGGGTTAAGCACACGGGGAAGCTCCGTGAGGACACAAGGGAAAGGCCACGATGAGCTCCCATCAATCCACAATCTCTGAGGCCAGAAGAGGCAATCAAAGCTGACAGCCTGGAGAAGCCAAGCCATGCAATTTTCGCCCTGTGAGYCCCAGAGCAAACACAGGGATTATTCCCTTGCACTCAGGCAAACACCAGCAAACCCAGGCACTTCTTGCTGATGCGCCGGCTGGGCTTKAGCAGGACAATCAGTCTTGCTTAAAAGACTTCAAGTGATGATGAATTCGCCATTTCCCCCACATAATCAAGGGATAGCTTGGTTTGCATCTGGCTCCTGTTTTAGCRGAGTTCCCAAGATGTATTACACAAACCAGCCTGGATTTAGGCCATGGATCACTGACATCTCCATCCGAAGGGAAAGGCTTTGCCAGCACCTACAAGGAAAACTCCTCTTCTTCCAAACAGGCCCCTCAGTKCCTGGGACAGAAGCCAGCCCAGCTCAGGGCTGGTGAAGGTGACATGTCCCCATGCTGCCTTAACACCAGTCTGCAGCCTGAGAAGCTGTGGAGAACCTCCATGTGCTTCTTGACACCTCMATGCCAGTAAGAGATCCCAGAGAATCCATGAATAGTTTGGGTTGGAAAAGACATTAAGGATCACCTATTTCCAACCCCTCTTACCATGGGCAGGGAACCGCCTGCCAGACTGGAAATGGGGCAGAAAACCCAAAAAAACCTGCTGCAACGGTCAAGATCAGACCCAAAGCATCCTCTGGGTCWGGTCTGGGGGGGAGGGAATAAACCATGGGCAAAATAAATAAATAAAAAAGCAATCTCCATTTGGAGGCACTAAATCCCCACTCCTTTCCAGATGGCTGGGAGATTTCTCCCAGGTGGTAAATATATTATTAAGAACTCATTTCACCGTGAAATTGACTATTCAAAACACAGACAGAAGTTAATATATTAGGACAACCTGTCTGAAAAGCTCACGTTAGAGGGAATTTATTTTTGTTTAATATAAAACGTGGCACTGCACACATGGCCGTCCTCGAGCTGCTCCTCAGCACAAACATGAGTTCAGACATTGGGGAGGTCCCCCACAGCAGGACAAATGGCATAAAGTCACTGTCACCTCTGGGGCAGCCCAGCCATGCAGGACACTGGGAAGTGGAATCTGTGCCATGGCTGGGAGGCTTCTCCAGCTCCCACTGACCATCACAGTGTTTTTRTTCTGGCACTCCTCAGGAGTCCAGTGCTTAGAGAAAACCAGAGSAAGGTAATCATAAAGATTTACTGCTCAGGGACATCCTTGCACTGGCTTTGAAGGGAAAATCCAAGCAATATGGCAAGGACATGAAGAACATCTTTCACTGGGAGCCATCAGGTCAGACACCCCTGATCTAGGCCCCCAYTCAAAGCAGGAGCAGGTTTCARCCTGAAGTTGAGCCTGAACTTCCTSCAGGTTTAGATTWAACCTACACCTTGAAACTGTTTTCATTTGCAAACCAAATCCAAATCCCATTCCTAACTGCACACCTAATTCCTTATTAACCACTACTAAGAAGATGCCCCAAGTAACAGGTTTTTATAGCACTTCCTAGTTGAGTCAATTGTGTAATTACTTAAAAGTATCCCCGATATTTTTTAGTCAGGTGGAGCAGCAAAATTTTGTACGTCAGTAATGAAGAAGCCTCAGAGGGTCGACAGACACTTTGCATTGTTTAATTTGCTTCCCAGCCTCTCTGTGGAGGAGCTGCAGCTTTGCTTTGGCATAAGATCTGCCTGGGTGAGGTCAGGGAAGGTGACCTCTTTCTTCCCACTCAATAGCAGAGGAGGAGAGCCTGAACTGCTGGACACACACAGACTTCAGAGTGTGTCTTCATTAGTGGCCACATGACCTGTCTGAAGTCTCAGCCCTTCTGGAAAAGCAGGGATGGGAGAAACTTCTGCAAGCTGTGGGTCAATTAGACTATAACTTATTTCGCTTAATTCCACTTCTAATTAACTCACTTTAAGCTAAATGTCTGTGTCTTGAGTAAAGTGACCTCTTGGCTGACCTTTGGTCTGGGACACACATGGACAGGCAGCTCAGCTGAACGTTGAGCTCTTCAAAGAGATGTCCCAGGATCCCTGCACTGAACAGGTCCTCTTGTGCAGAGCTCCTTGGGAAATGGGTGGGTGACAAAATCCAGGCAAAATCCAGGCTGGACAACTTGTCCTTTGAGAAGAGAAACTGGTGGGAAGTGTCCGAGGAAGAAAAGAGCACACAGGTCCAATAAAAAACATGTGAAGGGAAAGAGTTATCCCATCCCTGATAAGCTGGACTTTTCAAAGAGCCGTCACACTTCCTAGACCTTGGAAAACTTCCACCTAGAAAAACTCAACCCCCCCTACCACTCCCCCAGACCAACCCAATTCATCAGGAGCAATCTTTAAAATCCAGACCAATCCTTCCTGCTCAGACCTAGAGCAGCAAAGCCACTCGAACCCTAAAAATACCCACTTTATCTGCAGGGATAAAACTCACAACCTCCCTTGGCAAGCAGACACCCCAGTGGTGAGGCTGCAGACTTGGCCTCTGGCTCTTTGCCTCTCTCAGCCGTTCTGCTGCAGACAAATAATGAACCACACGTTGGAACAGGGACCTGAGCACGTCCCCTCCATCCCCGCTGAGTGCCCCAGCTGATGGGCTACAAAATCCCTGCTGGCCCAGCAAATATTTATTTGTGCAAAATGGAGCAGCTCCCATGAAAGGGAGCTGGGGTTGTGCTCACTCCTTGTGCTCTTCAGAGAATTCACCCCGCAGCAAACATCGCCGAGGTGGAGATGTGGGTTTAGGGCCAAACTCAGAATGTTTTCGTCTCTTGGATGAACTCCTCATCTYTCCAAACCCCACCATACAAGGAAAAAATAGCTGTAATCACTCAAGAGCCGTCTTTATTAATAAAACGGGGAAGGCAATATTGCTATTAATAAACATTCATAAAACTTGGACGAGGAAAGCAGCCCCATCAGAGGTCCTCAAACACGGCTGTTTGGAGAGCTGAGTGAGAACCCTGTGCAGGGYCAGGARSTGSTCTTGGATAATCCTTGTTGGTGCCTTTCAACACAGGACATTCTATGATTCTATGAGTATTTAACATGAATAGCCATGATGGCTTCTTCTAATGGTCACCACCAATTAATTGCCAACTCCACCAGTCCTTGAGGATGCCACAAGACACGTGGTCCTTTAAGAATCTCTCTAATTAAAGCCATTCTTCCTTGATTTTCTGGACCATGTCAGCAAGTCAAATTTCAAGACAGAATTCCTCTTTCTGTGCCCTTGTAGTTTTGATTCTCTTCCCACCTCCCTTCTCCAGTGGAAAAAGGGATCGTTAATCCCATCCAAGGAAACGAGACTTTTGCACATTTACAGGAACACACCTGAAGTTCCTGCAAGAAGTCACACCTTGGTGCCTGACATTGTGAGAAATGGTCCTGGGAAAAGGTCCTGCTTTTCTTGTTTTATCAGTGATTCATTCAACACACCAAACCCAGCTCTTAGGAGAGGCTGGCATTCACTTTACAAAAAAAGCAAGGCTAAAATAAACTAAAATACAAAACCCTTCCTCTGTGCMTGCATTGCTTCTACAAATCTCAGTGCTAATGGTATTTGACATGTTGGTAATCTGCCTTTTTTTACCATAATTCATTTAGAGTGGTTCTGCTTGATTATTGTACATTTTACACCGTGATGCACAGAAAATGTTGTTGCTTTTTTTGTCTCCTTAACTGGTTTTATTCCTTCTAGAAATCACTCATTCATAGTACCCACATTCGAGGCTGGAGAGGGAGGGAAGAAACAAAGCAAAAAATCAAAGAGAAAATAGGCAGCAAGAGAATAGGAAATAAATGAAGAGAAACGAAAGGAGAAAAAAACAATGAGAAGGGAAAACAAGGCGAGAAATTATGCAAATAGAATAAAACAAAGCCAAGAGSCAGAAGGGCAGAGAGAGGAGCCACTCCCCTGTGTTTTGGGARAGCACATCCTATTTCTGCCCAGAGACTGGAGCAAAGGACAATCAAACAAGTGGGGGTTCAGTTGTATTTATTTTCCACGGAGTTGAGTTCTTTTTAAAACCCAATGTCTTCTCCATGCTCAGRGTGTTTGTGTGGCATTAGACATGATGTTCTTATGGAAATCTCTGCAGTTGGAAAAAAAAAACCTGGGAATGAAATAACTGTTCCCATTCTATAAAAAATTTGCCCTTTCCCATGCAGGGAAGGAGGGGGGAAGAAGCCATAAACCAAAATTCTCAAATTAGTCAAACTCGAGGAAAGTTGGGCCAAAGTCAACATGACCTTTAGATTTCACATTTTTTTTGCTTATTAATTATAAGAAAAATTCAGTTACGCTTCAATCTTATATTTTGAGCCAGAAAATCACTTGTTTTCCTTAAGGAAAAAAAATTACATTTTAAAATCTTGCAAAGTGTTTTAATTTTCCTTGTGTTTTTTAGTTCTGCTCAAACACTCCATTGAAACTGGCCTGTTCTCCTGGAAARMCACTKTTCCTAAATCTGYATGTCYCAGTTKAAGAAGAACCAGCCACCTTCCATCRTCTCATTTAASGCCCTTCTCCCTTGTAGTGACAGAACAAGGGGGAATGGCCTTCAGGTGAGGGAGGACAGGTTTGGATGGGATATTGGGGGAAAATTCTCCCCTGGGAGGGTGGGGAGGCCCTGGCACAGGGTGCCCAGAAAAACCGTGGGCAACCCTTGCTAGTCCAGTTCTAAGTCAGGGATTAATTAAGACCAATTGCCTGGGCACTGCAGACAAGCTACATCCATGTGCTGTGTTTTACTGGGAGCTTCTTAATGGCATAAAAGCTCTTGGAGTACCCACAGAGGAATAAAAGGAGATTCTGGTCCCAAATAGAGACAGTAGAAAATGCAATTGCAGCTGTGCTGAGTGCTTGGTGAGAYGCAGGGGCTGGGTCTCCAGAGCAGCTGTGGCTGCCCCATCCCTGGCAGTGTCCAAGGCCAGGYTGGACAGGGCTTGGAGCAGCCTGGGACAGTGGGAGGTGTCCCTGCCCAGGGCAGGGGGTGGGACTGGATGGAGCCTCAACCTCCTTTCCAACCCAAACCAYTCCATGATTCTCTTCCCTCCTAGCCAGCCACAGCAGAAGGGAATTCCATGCCAGTGCCACGAATCTCAGCCCACCCTCAGCTCCTCCCATGCAGAGCAGGGAAGGGTTTGCTCCCTCAGCTCCCAGCACCTTGGGATACAAGGACAGACAGGAGACAGTAGGAGTCCACTTGAGTTCATGACCAACAATGCAGACCTGGATAATCCACCCAACCTCTTGGCAGCAGGAAGGAGCTGCTTTGCTCCCAATCCATCACTGAGGTTATTATGTCTCTCTGAGGCCTCCAAGCTGCCTGGAATCCCCAGTTAGTTAATAAAGGGAACGAGAGGTTCAACAATTGTTCGTGCCTGGGCTGCCGTGTAAAGGCCTCGTCTCTCAGCAATGAAACAAAAGGGGACTAATAACACCCCGTGCTGCAAGAGCCAGTGCCAAGGAAGAGACAGAAATCAATTATCCGGGTGAAATTCAAAGGGAGAGGAAGTGGGGAGCACGTCCACATCAGCAAACAGCACACATAATCCCATTAACACGGACGCCGTCTCCCTCGCGGCAGCGCCGAGCCACGGAGGAAGATGATAATTAAAATAAACAAACCAAAAAGTAGCCTCAGCTTCCCACATAAGGGGATGGWGGGATGGATGGATGGGTGCCMCTGGGACRYGGCAGAGGGCAGAAGGGGAGCTGAGGGGAAGCTGGGGGGGATCAGGATCCCGAATGTTTGGGAAGGCCACCTGATGGTGGTTGGGAAAGTCCCTGTCACCAGATGTCGTGACAGGGACCAATGGATGGTTCAGCCACCACACCTCTAGTGCAACCTGCAAAGTGCAGCCTCACAAGGCTGAACAAACCCCAAGGAGGATGCACTGCTGCTCACCATGGCAGGGACAACCCCCCCAGCATCCCCCTCACCCCACTCTGCAGGAACAGGGATGCTGGGCTGCTACCCTGGAACTCACAAAACCAGGAATCAGCTGCGATTCCACTCTCCCCAAAAATGTCTTTCCTTTTTTGGTTGACTCACCAAAAGCCTTCCAACTCCATCTCTCACTGTTTTCTATCAGGRYGCCCCATCCCTGGAAGTGCTCAAGGCCAGGCTGGATGGGGATTGAGGCAACCTCGTGGAAAGTGTTCCTGCYCATGGCAGGGGGTGGAACAAGATGAGGTCTAAGGTCCYTTCCAACCCAAACCATTCAGGGATTCCATCAAATCGAAGCAGCCTTACTGGTTTGCACAAAATCATCATTTAAACCCCTTCAGTATATATATATATTTTTTTTTTTATTATTATTTTTTTTTAACAAAGGCTGCTCTGGCAAAAAATGTGGCACAATTCAAGGAGAAACCCAGCCCTTCCTGGCAGAGCACTTTGGGAAAGCTGAGCCGCCTGCAGAGAGGCCCACGTGGCTCTTGGGGACAGAGCTCTGTGCTCCAGTGACACAAAGTGGGCAGTTGTCACTGTAAATCCATGTCTCCCACCTGGGGCAATTAGAACCAAAGTGATTTGAGCACAATTAGACCCTCTAAAAGTGGGCAAATTGTACCAGTGTATCTATTGGGGTTAGGGCAACCCCAAATCTGAGYTCTGTGCTGCAGGGATCCCCAGAGAGGGCAGGGGAGAGGTGAGGGGATGGCCACGGTGCTCCTGCAAGCAACCATGAGTGAAACTCTCCCCTGCAACCCCAAATCTATAAAAAGCCATTAATTTTCCCAAAAAATGGTGCTCTGTGAGGCACTTCCAGTGATTCTCCCAATGTTTTTGCCCAGGGGATGGATTCAAGGAGCTGCAGAGAGAAGCTGCCAGAAAACAGAGCAGCATCAACCCTTCTCCATCCTGTTGTCATTCCTTAAAGCTCAGGGGAGCACAGATGACCCCTGAATCCTGATGAAACCATCTCAAAATGGGTCCTGCAGCCTCTTGGATGCCTGCACCCCTTTCCAGGCTTTCCATTTGCCCCTTTTGCTTCTCCTCATGACCTTCCCCTCCAACCCTCCTCTATTCTCTTGTCATTCCTCAATGCTCAGGGCCACACAGGAACACAGATGACCATCCCAGTTCTCCCACATCCCACAACGTGTCAAATCCTTGTGACCCTTGTGTTTTATCTCAGGAACCCATCTGGGCAAGGACAGGTTAAGAATAATTGTTTGTGCAGCCCCCAGCCAACTTCCAAACATGAAATTTATTGCTCCAGCATAACTCTCTCGTACTTTTTTTTTCCCTGAGCATCTGCTGCTGGCAGCTTTTGGAGATAGGACACTGCACTGATCTGGCATTGCAATCCCAATTTCTGCTCAGAAAAAGGCTTTCTGAAGTCTGYGAGAGTTAATGGGAAATGGAACACACAACATCTTCCAAGGACTTGGGATCAGAACCAAAATGAGCTCAGGAAGTCAAAAAAAGTCTAAAAAAAGTCTAAATCCTTTTCCCCTTGCCCCCACAGCTGCTCTCCCTGACAGAGCCCCTTTGCCTCCAACTCTGGCTCAGATATATGGCTGCTCTATAATTTATAATTGTCTCCAAAGACCACAGAGCAGTTCATAAATTTAAGGAGGAAAAAAAAAAGTCCTTTTCAAGGATAATTTTAATATCAGGCTTTTCATTTAGGGAAAGAGCAACTCAAATTAATTCCTGGAAATACTGTCTTTTGCCTGCTCCACTTGGTCCATSTGTCCCAGGGACAGGGATGGAGAGTGACTCCACAGCCCCAGGCAGACCTGGGACACATCCCCACAACAAATTAAAATACAAGATTGAAATGCAGTCACTTCATTCCCTGCAAAGCCTCTGAAGTGTTTCTGTCAGGGTCAGCTCACTTGGTTCTTGGTCAACCCACCTCTGAAAATACCCCAGCTTAGGTCCTTCCATGGCTGTTGAGAAGGTTGGAATGAGGGACAGGATCAAAGGCAACAGGGACCAGTGGATGGAGGTAAATGCCAGGTAATTAACCTTCATCAGGGAGCTTGCATAACCTCCTCTTTCACATCCATCTCCTCCTTGGGCTGCTCCTGCATCTTTCCCCAAATCAGCTTTTCCCTTCCCTTGCTTATCCCTCAGGGATTCCCCATGATACAACAATGATGAATTGTCCTGGGGTGAGCCCATCAGCCTCACTGGAGGCATTTTCTCCAGAGCAGGTACTCTGTGCTGGGGGACAGCAGAATGGCTTTTAGCTGGAGTGGCTGATGGAGAGTTAAATCCTGATAAAACCATCCCAAAATGGGCCTGCAACCTCTYGGATGCCTGCACCCCTYCCAGGCTTTSCCTCTGCCCCCTTCTCCTCATGACCTTCCCCAGGCTCCTGCCAGCAGCTCACCAATTCCCAGTGCTGTTATCCTAGAGGAATTTGCTCCCTGGAGAGCASTGCCAGGAATTGGAAGGGCTTGCAGCAGGCAAAATGAAAACAAAACTTCCTTGGACAGTTTATTTAGGCCAGGCTCTCTGCCCCACCACGTTCACTTGGTGCCATCTCACAGCCCCAAATTCCCCCTCTCTTTTTCTTCCCCTCCTCACTTAACCAAAATTATAGAAGGGAGATGTTCAGCTACAAAGGCAACTCCTGTATTAGTCCCGCTCCTGACACGTGCAGGTGACAACAGGAATCTGCATTAAAGGGGCACTGAAGCTGGAAAATCAGCCTTGTGCCATGGGACACGCTGAGCCCCAAGCCACCAGCCTGTGTTTCTGGAGAAAGCCCTTCCCAGCCCATCTGCCAGGGTGAATCCAGCTTCCTCTGCTCTGCAACACTGCCCCAAAAAGCATTTGGGACCAAGGCTCCTCCAAAGGTAGGAAATAACCGGATTCATCTCCCTGAGAGTGCAAGAGCAGCACAAACTCTCCCTGCCTGAGCCAAGGGCTGGGAACAACCCCCGGAGCTGTTCTGCCTCGCCAAGGCCCCTGTGCACACAATCATCACCTTGAGCCCCCCTGCATTCCTGTGTTCACACACACCCAGACATGCAGTCGCTTGGCAGAGTCCAGATGATCCTACAGCTGTATTTTAATATTTCAATATCAGGGTCAGAGTGAATCTCACTGTCTCTCCCTTATCTTCCCTCCACATACCAGTGCTGTCAATGCCATCGGCAATTTTACATGTAAATGAGCCCATCCATCACTCCCTGCTCTGCAGCTCCTCACTTCCAAGACTACCATGGAGTTACACCATTAAATCTCCTGGCTTTACAATATACATCATGACATATTTGACATCAATCAGCTGTGTCAGTCCGCTCACTGTAAACCATAAACTTGCTCTGCATTCCAGCTCCGTGCACTGTGATTAAAACCTCCTCAGCCTGGCTTACTGATTATGGTGACAAATGACAGTGCCTTCCCTTGTGACTCAACACTCACCCAGCCTCCCCTCAGCACCCCTGCCCTGGCCAGTTCTCATCCTGAGTTATCCATGGGCACTGCCCAGCTCTCTGGCCTTTCCCATTTACCATTTCTGGGCCACCTCATCCATTCACRTCTCCATCAGCACATGTGTTCCTCCTGATGCCTTTAGTTTYAGCTTTKATGTTTTCCAGATTCCAGGCTGTTTTGGGTGTAGTTTTAAGCYTCAYRTTAAGTGCTAGYAGGTAGTAGGYAGACAAAACAAATCCTTTCCTGCCGAAAACCAAGGACAACTTTCTGGCCCAAAAGCAYMAACAACGAYRGACTGAAGAGGAAAACAAGAAGGATGAGACTTCACAGCCTGGAGTTGTAATTGGACAATTAAACCCAATATGCAAATAGACCCAAGGGGACAGGGGGTGTGGCCAGGGGTTTTCGGGGGAGAGCTGTGGTTTTTTTGGAAAGGTGGTCGGGGGCTGGTTTGGATGTCCCGGGGTATCCTGGGGGCCTTTTAATAAATATTTGTTTTATTCTCTAGTTCTGTCCAGTCTCTGTTTCAGGTCAGCCCTCCCAAGGCAACACTCCTACAGCTCCACCCACCCCCATGTCCTCCAAAGGGCTGCTGGTACAGCTTCGCTCACCTCTAGAATTTAGGTGAAGCATCAGAAGAGACATTTTTGGGCATGACTGTGAGCTGATTTAGAGGGTGGTATCCCTCTCTRTGGCAGGAGGCTGGAACGAGATGATCTTTAAAGTCCCTTCCAATCCAGTCCATTTTATGATTCTGTGACCTGAAGAGATGTAGGTGGGTCAAGACAGTTACCCAAAATCATCCTTCATGTGCTCAGCCAGCACCTGGCAGCCTTACACAGGCTGTCTTTATACAGATTCAATGCATCGAGTGACTCTGGGCAGACATTCCATAATCCTGCTTCACACAGCATTGTGCTTTGAGGCACCTGAAAAAAAACCCTGTTCCAATTGTCAGGACGACTGATCCTTCCCTAATCCCATTTGCTTCCTGAAGAATGAGCAGCTCTACATGATTCCTGGGGCTGCTAAGTATCAGGTCTATCAAGTCAGGAACCAGACTTCACACACAAATGCAAGTTCGAGGGGTTTGGCTTCAGGCCATGGAAATTTTGCCTTCTACTTCATTTTCATCTTTCTCTGCTGGGAAACTCGGGAAGAAGAATTGAGCTGGGCAAGTCTAGACTTTTGTATGTGCTCTGAGGACGTGTTTTTTATCAATCTGCCTAAAATTGCACTAACTCAATACTTCAAAATCACGGGGAGAAGCTCTTTACAAGAGCATGTAGTGACAGGACACAGGGAATGGCTTCAAACTGACAGAGATCAGGTTTAGATGGGATGTTGGGAAGAAATTCTTCCCTGTAAGCATGCTGAGGCCCTGGCACAGGGTGCCCAGAGGAGCTGTGGCTGCCCCTGGATCCTTGGAAGTGCCCAAGGCCAGGTTGGACAGGGCTTGGAGCAGCCTGGGACAGTGGAAGGTGTCCCTGCCCATGGCAGGGGATTGGAACAGGATGAGATTTAACATTCTCTCCATCCCAAACCGGTCTGGGATTCTGTGATATTTTTTATCACATACTTTTCTTCTGGACATACTTTTCAAAAAAACCAGCCTTGCTAATAACTCAGGCCCAAGACTGAAACCATTATGGAAGGTGTGATCACATCATTAAAAAACAGACTTGAGCAAAATTCCATCACCACCAAAGACAACACTTTCTGATTGGGTTCCTTCCAGGTTAGGAAACTGAGGCATTTGTGGCACAAACCCCAAGAACTGCAAGAAGCCACACACAAGGAGGTAATTTCAGCTTCCAGCCAACATATCTTGCTAGAATTTATTCCAGCATCTTTTCATTGCTGTTTCTTGTACCAGGGAAGCCAAGCAACCTTTGCCATTGCTTCCTCCCTCTGTACATCCCCATCAGAAGCCTCATTAGGACTTGTAGGCTCTAAAACAGACTGTCATGTCTTATTTAATCCCCTGGGGCTTTTCCAGGTGGCTTTTCTACCACCACATCACCTTCTGAGCACCCGAATCAAGAAACAATAGAATATCTTGAGTTGGAAAGGACCTGCAAGGTTCACTGGAGTCAAACTCCTTGCCCTGCACAGGACAACCCAAAGAATCCCACCTGAAGACAGAAAGAGCAGGAGGAGTAGCTCAGAACTGATGTTGTTCCCATCTAGAGCCTTGTAAATGACCCAAGAAGAAGCATGGAAATCACGGAAGAAAGCAGACAGGCAGGAGAGGGAAGAAGTTAACAACGCGCTTTCATTCTTGGGACATCCACAGAGAAATGATCCCTCCTTCACCGRAAGATGAATGGGCAGCTGTACAGGTTATGAGGGAGGTTTTATTGCAGATCAATAAATCTGTGTCACMAACCCCATCTGGAGGGAGTTTTAATTTAAAGAAAAGAGTGATGAACGCCGAAAGACAATAAATCAAAAAGTTGTGAAACCCCATTGGTATTAACCTTCTGTCAGTGCAAGCACACACTCTGGACAGGGCTGGGGACAAGAGTTTGCTGCCCCCGTGGACCTGGGATTAAAGAGCATCAACAGAGATCATGGAAGCAAGAGAAACCCAGGATTTATGACTGTGCTGCTATCAGAGCTCAGCAGGTGTCAGGGGGAGATGGCTCYCAGATCCAAATCGGAGAGAAAACCAGAAAGAATAAACCAGGGAGAGCTCACAGCAACAAACCTGAGACAGGTCTGACAGAAGAAGGGAAAAGCAGTGATTATCTTGAATCTCTGCTCAAAACACACAGAAAAGGACTTCCTCCCACAGCCCTCCTTCCCATCATGTGGCTTTCTCCATCTTCCAGGTGCTGGCTCAGCTTGGAAGTAAAAACCAACCCAAAGTAACCCAGATCTGGTCAAAGACAGTGACAAGGGAGGCTTTAATAAAGTCAAAATCAAAATTCTGGAAGGATTCTGGAATGCCCAGGTCTCCAGGTGGGGATTCCAAGCCACTCCTCATTACCAGCTTCTCTTGGAGGTCACACCTGGACAACCTGCCTTTGCCCATCAGAGGGGCTCTGGTTCCTCTCACCCTGACTGAGGATGAAATCAGGTTCCTGCAGCCCTTCCCACCCCTGCCCGAGCCCACCTGCCAGCCACAACACCTCTGGTYCATGGAACACTTTGGGTTGGGCACAAATCTCTCCAACTGGGAGGTTTCCAAACATCTTAAACACCAGTTGCTTTTAAATTTTGGAACCCTGCTCTTTTTCTAAATTCCCGAGCCATGCTATTAATCTTATCTTCCATTAGGCAAACGAGAGCTTTTTAAAAAATCCAATTTACTTTTCCCCGTATACACTTCAGGTTAACTTTATTTTTCACGTTACTCAGCTTGAACTAAGCAATAATCATTTCCAGATTAATGATGATAATTTCAAACACTTTTCAGAGCAGGCATCTTAATATCCTCTCTGACCAGCGGAGAATTTCCTGTTCTACAACAGGATTACATTTAGGAAGATTAAACACATTTCTGTTTTGCTGGAGGCAGTGGGGATGGGGACTTGGTGAAAGACTCTCAGTGGAAATCTCCATCCAGGACAAGTATAGGAATGGGAAAAAAAACAATGTTTTGTTTTGTTTTGTTTTGTTTTCTTCCACAAAAAATAAATGCAATGTATTTTAAAAGGAACAGTCCTACAGCAGGTCCTGGAAACAGCCATTCCAGGGGAAAAATGACAGAATTTTGGAATGGTTTGGGTTGGAAGGGACATTAAAGCTCATCTTGTTGCTGGGGGCACCTTCCACTATCCCAGGCTGCTCCAAGCCCTGTCCAACCTGACCGTGGGCACTTCCAGGGATGGGGACCATCCTGGCTGAGCAACCTGTCCCAGGCTCTCTGTATTCTGGCAGTGCATTCAAATGCCACTTTTTATCCCTTTTTATCCATTCATTTAACCCCAAAGAGAAGTGCTGCCCCACCAAAATGGTTGTTGGTTCTGCAGGACATGGGAACAAGGGGAAGACCCTGCAGGTTTGGATCTTGGAGCTGGAAGATCCACCCTGCTCCACCTCAGCTCCACCCTGCAAAGGGGAAACTGAGGCCAAGAGAGGAGAGGCTGTGGTTTAACTGATGATTAAATTGAAAMCACGAATTAAATCCCAGAGGATTCACTGAAGTTGACTGAAAGGGGCTCATCCCAGGGGGCTGATGTGGGCAAGATTAGAAAAATCCCGCTMCTGTATTCAGTCCTGTTTCTAATGGATTCAGCTTCTTTTAAAAAGACAAATACCATAATATGAGAGGATATTTCACATTGTTCTCAAGGGCTTTTTACAGGCTTTGAGCCACAAAAACAAGAGGGAGAGCACAGCAGGCACTTCAGCAGCAAAAGGCAGGCTGATGAGGTGATGGAAAACACGGAGCAGTTTGGATGCACAGTTAATGCTCCYGCAATTCAGGAGCTGATGAGAGAAGGAAACCCGAGGGCTAAGTGGAAAAACAGCAAAAATGTGATCAGAAACACACGCTGGAGCTCCCTGAACTAAAATTACCCTGAATTACTCCTGCTTCCCCCAACACGGACCTGCCTCAGAASAACCACAACCAAAACCCTGTTGCTCCCACGCTCTGTCCCACTCTCATCTCTCCCTGAACAGGTCAAACCACAAGCAGACATTTCTGCACTCCAGCACAGCCGYTTTTCAGGAGAGGAGGAGGAGAGCAGGCAGGAATTCAGCAGCTCTCACTAATGACTTGTGCATTCACTGAGCTGATAACGCTCCTGTCCCTGAGCTCAGAGCCTGAGCTTTCAAGGCAGACGCGTTTCCTCGAGCTAGAGCCCAAAATGCCCGGAGCCATTCAGAGCAGGACGCCTTGAAAAGTAAGCAAAGAAAAATTTTAAAAAAACCCCAACAAGAAATCCTTCAGTGARATGTGAATGAGCATCATTAAGGCAGGAGCAGTCCATGAGTACAAGCCCATCATCATCAGTGTCACTTTATTAATGGAGGCTCCTTTGGGATTCCCTTTCTGCCCAACCCAAGAGGGGCAGAAAGGAGTCAGGTTTTTTCCTACTCCAACCCAAGAGGGTGAGAAAGGAATTGGCTTCTTCCTGCTCCAAGCCAAGAGGGAGAGAAAGGAGTCAGTCTTTTTCCTCCTCCAATCCAAGAGGGTGAAAAGGAGACAGTTTTTTCCTGCTCCAACCCAAGAGGATGAAAAGGAGTCAGTTTTTTCCTCCTCCAACCAAGAGGGTGAAAAGGAGACAATTTTTTCCTGCTCCAACCCAAGAGGATGAAAAGGAGTCAGGTTTTTCCTCCTCCAACCCAAGAGGGTGGAAAGGAGTCAGTTTTTTCCTGCTCCAACCCAAAGCTTTGACAGAGAGGCAGGAAAGAGAGTGAGAGTGAATATTATCACATCAGCTTTTTTGGGTCACCATTAAAAAGGATCATGTGAAAGGAGGTCAGATAAATATTTAACATGGTTATTAATATCTGCTCCTAATTTCATTCCTCCTCCTCCTGCTCCCGGCTCCTCCCTTCACTCTTCATCTCCTCATTTGACGCGGTTGATCCCTTTTAAGAAGGTCAGCCGGGATCACAGGATGGATGGTGCTGCCTGGCAAAGGGGGGCAGAGAGGGAGAGCTGCACTCTTCCCCCTGGGAGCACGGCTGGAATTAGGCTGGGGCTGGCRCTGGCTGCTGAGGCAGGGGTGACACCTTGGCTCTCTCCTCCCAAGGGCACGGCTCTGCTCAGCCCCAGCGTGGCTGCAGCGTGGGGGGCACTGATGGAAAAACAGAGCTGGAGCCCAAATGTGAGGAGACAGAGCTGCTGGAGAGAGCCCAGGGGAGGCCTCAGAGAAACTCCAAGGGCTGGAGCCCCTCTGCTCTGGAGCCAGGCTGGGAGAGCTGGGGGTGCTCACCTGGAGAGGAGAAGGCTCCAGGGAGAGCTCAGAGCCCCTGGCAGGGCCTAAAGGGGCTCATGGAGAGCTGGAGAGGGACTGGGGACAAGGGATGGAGGGACAGGACACAGGGAATGGCTTCCCACTGCCAGAGTGTAGGGTCTGATGGGATACTGGGAAAAAATTCTTCCCTGTAAGGGTGCTGATGTCCTGGCACAGGGTGCCCAGAGCAGCTGTGGCTGCCCCTGGATCCCTGGCAGTGTCCAAGGCCAGGTTGGATGGGGCTTGGAGCAACCTGGGACAGTGGGAGATGTCCTTGCCAGGGGGTAGAATGAGATGGACTTTAAAGTCTCTTCCAAACAATTCCATGATCCTTCGACAGAGATAATAACTCACCCTTGGAGATGCACACACACACACACACACACACACGGGATGAAAAGCTTGTCCGAAGTTCCTTGCAGAAACCCCACAGCAAAGAGGGGGCACATTATTCCAGCAAAAAGGGGTGTCTGTGAGCCCTCAAACGGCCTCACACCATCAGAAAACCAAACCTGAGCCCAAAACACACAAACCAGATCCTCCCCACATCTGCCAGCTCTGTCGATGCACTGCCGAACTCACAGCTGTGGGTTTTCCTTTGTTTTTCCATGGGGAAAACCAGGATCAGGTTCCACTCTCTACCTTCCTGAGCCACTGCCACTGAGACCTGCTGGTGCTGGCAGGCAGCCCTCAGCAATATACACTCTGCCTTCACCAATTTGGGATCTGCACAGCTGCATATGATGGGGCTTTTTAATTTAAAACCTTATTTACAAATTTCTCAACACACACCTGTGTGCACTCCTTTGCATTTTCTTGTCCTACACTGCCATCCTGCCATCATTCCTTAAGACAATATTCCCTCAAGGAGAAGAGAGAAGCACCTTACCCARCTTACCTACACAAACAGCCCCAAAAATATTTCAGGGTCTTTGGGTTGTGACCCCTGCACCCATTTCCTGCTTGGAAGAGGATGCCAAGAGCTTCGTCCCCTTTGCATCCCCAGACACTCATTTCTCCCAGTGTCCTCACCCTGTTTACTGGCTGCCAGGCTGCCATGGGGAATTTACAGCTCTGTCAAAGGAGCCCTGCATGACTTAGGGCCAGGTCTGGTTGGAAATAAAAGGATCCTAACTYGAGCAGAGATCAGTCATCCTGCACCACACTGAGCCCAGGAAAAACAACAGYGAAAGAAATGATTTTGAAGGTGGAGAAAGAAACTCCCTTCTCTTGTTTGGGTTTTGGATAGRCTCTGTTCCAGAGAGAGGCACCCAAGGGAAAAGCCAGCATCCCTCTGCCATCCTCCAGCATGGCTGGTGTTGAACTCTCAAACACAGCCTGTGCCCAGAAATTTCAGCTCAACATTTCGCTCTGAATCGTGGCAAAACCCCAGGACATGGTAAAAAACCAGCAGAGGGTCAAGGAGTCAAGTGCCCAAATACCAGTTCAGGCATTGATTCCAGCTCTTGGCACATCCCCACCCCAAGCAGGCATCAGGCCCTCAGTGCTCCAGTGGCTCCAGGTCTTATTTATTTTACACTGTTCCAGCCTGTTCCAAAGATAAAATTATTCACCTCCTCCTCAACATTTTCTGGTGCTTCCCACACCAGTGTTAAATGCTCTGGAAACCTCCTCACATCCATCTTTGCAGCCCTCCTTCCATCTCACTGTTTTCCCTGGTTTACAGCTGGGAGCAAAGCCCCTGGAGCTGTGGGGCTTCAGTCTCCCCAGGTAACCTCTGCCAGGAGGAGAGGAGGAAATCAGAGCACCAGACTCAATGGAGCACCCAGGGGGATGGGGATGACCTTCAGGAAGGGATAAATAAACAGACCCACAGCACCCCARGKGTGGGAGGGGGTATTTACACACYGGGATTCCAGCAGCTCATTGAAGMAGCTGATGTCCCCTGGCAAAGCTGRGTGTGACAGAGCTCGCCCTAAGAGGCASCTGCCTGCAGCAGAGCAAGGGGCTCTGCTGGGAGAAGCCATTCCTGATGTTCTGCAGGATGGCTCTGAGGAACCTGGAGGGGAATGGCACCCTGAGGAGCCCAGTGCTCCACCCCCAGCACTCAGACATCTCCTGGGATACCCCTCAGTYCTCCCAGCTTGATTCCACCAGAGAGGCACAGCAGCCCCAGCATCCACACACCAGCAGTCCCATTCATGAAATGGTCTAATTTCCAGCCTTTTCTCCCTCCCAGCCATCCTTTTCTCCCTCCAGACCTCCCCTCTCCCTCCCTTTCTCAGCACACAAAAGGTCTGCTGCTAAGCAGGGGTTGCCATGAAAACAAGACAAGGGTTCAGGTGGGGAAAAGCGCCCACGTTCCATCCCTCTTCTCCCAACATAAATAAATAAGGGAGGGGGAAAAAAAAAAGAGAGATGTTTAGTGTCACTTGAGAGGAGCATGGAGCAGAAATTATGGCAATTTCCTGTAACTGGAATCAAATGCCCAACAGCAGGGCACTGCCATTAATTCCAGCACTTGTGTGAGAGCTGTGTCCCCATTAAAGGGGCCAATTTGGAGTCCATTTCCCTGGTCAGCAGACGGCTCTGAAAGTGGGGCTTGACAGATTTGATCAGGGCAGAGTTTGCACAGGTTGTGATTTTGGCGAGGARAACTGCAAGGGAAAAACTGTGCTCAAACCCCTCTGGTGCTGGGGAGGGGGTGGGAGATGCCCCTCATCCCAGCCCCATCCCAATTATCCCAGGCAGATATCAGGGAGCAGCGACGTGCCAAGGGAACTGGACGGATTAACCACTGTAAAAACAAAAATGTTATTTAATCAAGGCATAACGAAGCCCAGCTATCTCCTGCAGGCTGCCACAGGGATTGGCAGAGCTTCCTGCAGCCCTAGCTCAGGACAGTTAAGCTGCAAAGGAGCTCTGCTATCCAGGACCTGATTCGTGCAGTTTTCTCCTCAGTGTTTCCAGATAAAGGATCAATTCCTGGCACAGCAAATGCCCCAGGATATTTGGGGGTGGTGGGAAGGTGCTACACCAGGATGCTCATGGAGGTACTGCAGGCAGATGAAGGGTGATTGCCAGCAGCAGCAGCATGGAATGATCTTCCTGGAGACTGAAACTCCTGGATCCCCAGGCTGGAAAGGAGGAAGGGCATGGAGAAGGTGGCATCACCTTTTCTGCCCTGTCCCAACCTAAGGCAGCATCTCACCAGCCCTGCCTGAAAATCAGGAGTCCAGCTTGCCTCATTACAGCTCTGGGACTGGGATATTTGGGAATGGACAGCCCCTCCTGAGTTCCTCCTGTATCACAGCCCTGGGACAGGGACATTTGGGAATGGACAGCCCCTCCTCAGTTCCTCCTGTATCACAGCTCCGGGACAGGAATATTTGGGAACGGACAGCCCCTCCATGTTCCTCCAGTATCACAGCCCTGGGACAGGGATATTTGGGAATGAACAGCCCAGACAGCCCCTCCTCAGTTCCTCCTGCAATCACAGCGCTGGGACAGGGATATTTGGGAACAGACAGCCCCCCCACCCTTGCTCCCCAGCCATGCCCATGCCACCCCTCCTGGAAAGGGCTGTAATCCCCCGAGATGGGAAGYAGGATCATAACTCCCACCACAAAGGATGAATATTCATTTCAGCACTAAGCCCCCTATCAGGACTCCCAAGCAGGTGGTATTAAGGCTGGATCCCCGGAGAGTTTTGTCTCATTTTCTGGAAGCAAAGCCCAGACTTAGAGACACAATAACTCACTTAAGGAGAGCTAATTCTCTCTGCCAGGGAATTGGAAGAGCAGTGGGGAGACAACACTCAAAACAACAGSCTGGCAATGCCACTTGTGCCACAAATCCCTTCATCAGCTGCAGGTTTGGAGGTGGGGTGTAAAGAGGCACAAAGTGTTCCTTGCTGTTCCTTTGGAGCCATGACACCAGAGCAAGAGACAAAGCCCCTCTGCAGGCTGGTGCCAGGCTCCCCAGTGCTGGTGCCTAATGAAAACATTTGCAATTACAATGATAATATTATGATTTTAAAAGGAATTAGATTCTGCTGACCTAAATATTAACCATGCAGAGAGTCAGGGTTATGTGGACTTCTGCAARGAGCATGGCACAGTTATTTTCCAAGAATCCACAGGAGCAGGGGATAGGAGAGGGGGAGCAATGCCACAGGAATGCACACCACCCCCCACCACCAGCACTGCCAGTGCAGTGTGCTGCCTCAGTTTCCCCACCTTTAAAAAAAAGGATGAATGGAAAATAAACACTGAGAGAATGGAATCTTTTTTTTTCCTTTAAAAAATGAAGTGGCAATCATCAGTTAAAGATGTTTCCCTCATCTGACATTGCAGAGTATTAAACTGCTCAGCAGTTGTGACAGGTGCTGTAACAGCAGCATTCATTATCAGGTTGGTTCTGTTCAGTGCTCCTCACTCACGTGATGCTCCCTAGAGACTGCATTGCTCCTGCTTTACTCCAGCTTTACTCCAGCTTTACTCCTGCTCAGACATGGCACTGACTGTGATGCCTCTTAACCCAGTGCTGGCCATCCCAGCATTGCCACAGGGGTGGAGCTGAACGTCCCATGCTGCCAGGCCATGCCAGCTGCTGTGTCCCAGAACTGTCACAGAGTCCCTGAATGGTCTGGGTGGGAAGAGACCTTGGACTCCATCCCCTTCCAACCCCCCTGCCATGGGCAGGGACACCTTCCACTGTCCCATCCAGCCTGGCCTTGGACACTKCCAGGGATCCAGAGGCAGCCACAGCTGCTCTGGGCACCCTGTGCCAGRGCCTCAGCATCTTCACAGCCAGGAATTCCTTCCCAATATCCCATCCAGCCCTGCCCTCAGGCAGTGGGAAGCCATTCCCTGTGTCCTGTCCCTCCATCCCTTGTCCCCAGTCCCTCTCCAGCTCCTCTGGAGCCCCTTCAGGCCCTGCAAGGGGCTCTGAGCTCTCCCTGGAGCCTTCCCTTCCCCAGCTCTCCCAGCCTGGCTCCAGAGCAGAGGGGCTCCGGCCCTTGGAGCATCTCCACAGCCTCACCTGGACTCATTCTGACAGGTTCACACTCCATCTCTCCCTCCATCTCTCCCTCCAGGACCACCTTCCCCCTCCATAACCCACCTTCCTCAGGAGTCCTGTGTAACCTGAACCATTACTTAGCACCAGAACCCCACTGAATCCATCTGTGCCTCTGCAGGAGACTACACTGCCATGGATCAGCTGTGCCTGTGACCTCCCAGCACACACACCTGGCAGCAGCACACCTGATGGAACAGCATCCACCCAGGTCATTTGGATGGCACAGAAAGTGGTTYGTGCCCCTTTGTGCTCAATGCTTGACTAAAATAACAGCTGAAGATCTCTGGGACTGCATGGAAATGTCAGSAGAGTTCAGCTATCCCCCATCCATCTCTGGAGGAGGGCAGATCTCCTCACCAGTGGGCTGGCATTCCCAATTTTCATGGATGAAGGGAGGCAYAAAACACCCAAACTCCAACCTACACATGGATATAAATGAGCACAGGGTCTGCTGGTGCTCTCTGCATCCCAGGACCTGGGTGCTGAAGATCACAGCTTTTATTTATCAGCAGATACGAAGCTTTCCCTGCTCCAGACACTGCTTCCCACACTGGGCAACTTGTGGGGGGATCAAAAAGCAGCTCAGTCTCCACTGGGAAGGAGGTTAATTATAGCTACATCATCCTACCACGGACACGCTGCAGCCGGGGGCTGATGAGAAACCTCTTCCTTTCCCTTTGGATTGTGAAGATGAACATATTTAATCCCTCCCGAGCTATTCACAGAGCCCTGTGAGCCCAGGAAGATTCATGGCTGCTTTTTCACCGTGCTGCTCTTCCTGCTAACCATGCCCTTCCCACTAATATATGCCGGATGGGATTCGCATTAGTCAGGAAGGGGCACCATAAAAAAAAGGCCCTGAGAAGAGGAGAGGAACCTGCAGGCAATAAAACACCTGGGAGAAGCACAGCCACCAGGGAAACAAGCCTTGGCTCCCCCAGAAAGGCTCTACCCTCTGTGCTRAGTCACCCCACTGTCAGCAGAAACTCTTCCTCTTGGTGCAGCAGGAATTTTATATCCCCTTTSCAGAGGCTGCAGGAGGTGTGGGATGATGATACAGGTGGGAAGTCCAAGCCCATCCCCATCCCTGGGGATGYCAGCATCACCCTGGGAGGCCTCCCTTTCTATCCCTGCCCAGCCAAAGCTGAGGGTGAAATAAAACATCATTTTCCTCCTTTGAAATATGTGCCCCAAGCCAGCAGAGGAGGGGGAAAGCCACCAGGAACAGGCAGAGCCAGCCTGGATGCTGAAGGTGCAGGCTGTGACACAAAACTGTCCCCAGCACTGCAGGGAATAGTCCAACACCTGCAAGAGGACAGAAATTCCCCTTCTGTGGCCAGATGGCAACAGCAACAAAAATGACATGCCCTCCCACAAGAAAGGGAAGAAAAAAAAAGAGCAAGAAGAACCAGGAGCAACCTTTAAAAAAGGTGCATTGTTTCTTTCCGCTTTTTAAATGGCATCATATCAAAAACAGCCCATAAAAAATGAATCTGAGTGTGTTTTGTAAATTATAGATTAGCCAGGAGCAATGCTTCACTACAAAGCTTGGTGCCAAGTTGCAATTCCAGCAGCGTTCCTGCCGAGCCCGCTGGGCAGGAGGTCACAGCACTCGTAGCAGTGTGTTCTCTCTGTATTATTATTATTATTATTATTATTCTGATGCAGAAATAATACTGGTGCTCTCCACAAGGCCAGTGAGTGGGGGAAAAGAGAAGGTGGGTGGTGGCAGATGAAAAGGAGCAAGGATGGGGCTGAAATTGTTCTTTATTGCCTTCATCTTGCCCCGACTAACTGAAGGGTTCGAGTCACACGCGGCTGGGTGGAAAAGAAATCTCTCCTCTGCCTTCCCCCTTTGAGTCCATCTTTGTATAAYCTGAGAGATTCTTGCAAAATCAAGGCCTCATGACTGAGTGGGAGGGAAACTACTGCTCTAAATACACAGTTTGGGGCTCTGAAGCTGAACAAATGTCTGTGTGTCTGGGYTGTGAGCAATCCTGGCGATGGAGTGCACGAAGTGGTCCCCGAGTGGAGCATCACTGACACAATCTGCTGCCTTTGGGGTTTCATTTCACTCTTCTCTGCAGGTGTCAGACTGGAGAGGTTAATATTAAAGGCACCTCACGCCTTTAAAAAGGAGGTCTGAAAAATAGGCAGATTTGGGGTTTCTGCTAATTTCTAGGGAGCTTTGATTTCCCCTCCTTTGTTTGGCAATTCTTTTTGAACACCGGCAGCAAAATTGGCCAATTACCATAATTGGGTCACCCCTAAAGACTGTGATAGACACCCAGGGCAACCTACCAGAGAGAATCTGACTTATGGCTCATTATTAGCGAGAACTTGACAGGTTATTTCAGTAACAGGCAGCAAAGGCAGCCGAGAAAAGGCACTGGGGAGAAGCTGGGGGCCGTGCAGCCGGCGGGGCTGGAGACTCAGCTCAGCCACTGCCAGTCCCACAGTGTCACCASGGGCACTGCTCTGGGGCTCAGGATGGGGGCACAGGCTGCTCTGTGCAGGGCTGCAGCTGAGCTGTGAATTCAGCACCATCCCTCCTATCCAGAGGTTGGGTGTTGCACATTCAGCTTGGCAAAGTGGTGACACCAGCATCCCAAACTCCAGAGAGCTCTGCTTCATCCAGATCTGTGCTTTAGCTCTGTTTTTGGAGGGTTTTTTTTAGTATTATAAGGTTGGCTGCTGGGTTTTGTGATGAGGAAGCTGACTACCAGATCCTGGTCCTTGCCCATTTCTGGCTTCAGTATTCTTGAGTCAAGAAGGTCACAGAAAGAGAAYATCCTGAATTGTGAGGGATCAGTGAATCCAACTCCTGGCCCTGCAGAGGGCAGTCCCAAGGACCCCACCACGTGCCTGGGAATCAGATGTTTGTCTTTACCTGTGTGAGAATGAGTGAATGCACTCACTTTGTAACCACAGCTCACRGGAGGAAAGAAGGGAAAATTGATTTCTTACTGAACTCCTACAAGACCCCTTCAAAAACCCCAACTCCCCATTTCCCACTCCCACGCCACAGCGCTCTGCCCCACCAGCATCAATCCTGGATGGATTTCCTTCCTGGGATCCCTTCCAAGGCAGGATCCTGCTCCCCCTTCCTGCATCACTACCACGAACCACTCAGCAAACGCATCTTTATCCAAACCAYGCGCAGGCAGGCAGCTCTGGAACATCTCCCTCTCCCCGAGCTGCTGAAGGGCTGTGGAATCAGSATGGAGCAGATGTTTGAAGGACTTCATAAATCCGTGAAGAGGAAAGAAAACCCCCACCCACCCAGCACTTCCTAAGAACCCCTCGTGCTGACGGGCTGGCGCATCGGAAATAAATACAGCCACCCACAGAAAGTGGGAAAAATCTCTGTGTTACATTCCAGATATATTTATATATATATATATATATATATATAGTCTGTGCATATATATTTATGTCTGTGCATATATATATGTCTGTGCATATATATATTTTTATATATATATGAGTGTGCACATAGAAGAGTATTCATGCTTTTTAAAGAACTAAAGTCGCTAAATTTAGACCATTGTGACTAAAAAAAAAATCCTCCTTCCTCTCCCCCATCTCTTCTGTGCTCCCATTAATCTGAGCAGCTCCCCCACTGCTCGTGTGCTCCTGTGTCCCTGTCGTGATTCCCCAACTCCCCCCCACCACCATCATCTCCCCCACTAACTCCTCACCAAACTCCAATGAGTTTTTTCTAATTAGAGTAATTAATTTTCTGCCCAAGTTAATAAGACTGTCTGCAGTTCAGAAATAATTGGGCTTCCCAAACACCAATATTCCCTCCCTTTCCCCCCTCTCTCTCCGCAGTGAGTGGCGAGAGGGCTCCTTAATAACTCAMACTCTCTGTTTTTCACCCGATGGTTTTGCGTTCCCAGTGTTATTTAGTTTTTCCATTAACACTTCAACACCAGCCTTCCCCTGCCTGGGGGRCACAGGAGGGATGCTCTGGCATGTGGGGGATCCCTTCCAAGAGGCAATAAATTCCTCTGGGAATCCACAAGCACCACTCCTCCCATGGTACCAAACACCAGGTTCATTTTCTTACACCGAGCTTTGCTTTCCCCCCACAGAATGTTCTGGAACTGGGATTGATTTGGGTGCCYGCTGCTGCAAAAGGAGATTTTGCCATGAGGAARCTCCRTKACATTCCCCAGGTAAGGTTTTTTYAGAGATAAGACCTTACAACACRTTCCAGGAGAACCYGAGGAGCCTTTCATCTCTCTGGGAYGGATTTGCAGGCGTCCCTTGAGGACAAAACAGAAACACGAACCCTGCAGCCCTCAGGTTCTCCAAAGCCTAAGCTGCCCTGAGTGTCCATGTCCACACTTCATGATCCTAAACCTGGATAATGTGTTTTATCCTGGGAAAGGATTTCAACAGTGTGCTGGAACTCTCAGGTGGGGCTGGACCACACGGGGTCAGCATCCCTCATCCTTGAGCCTGAGCATCACACAGGATGGAGTTCGGAGGTCAGACAGGACAAGCCTCCAGATTTAGCAGCCAAAATTAAATACTAAAGCAGGTTCAGGGGGAAAAAAAAATTGTACAGAATTGTGACAGCAGAGGAAAAAATATCTCTGTTTTAAAAGCATTAATGGAGCAGGCAATTCAACAACCTTCACCCGAAAGCACCCAAACACTTCGACTTTATAAAAGAAAATGGTTCCGTGACAATGAAGTTCAACATTTCAGTGAAAAAGGCCTGTCAGGTTTGGAGCAGAGTGAATCAGGCCATCAGAGGAGGCAAATTCACATCAACCCTGACTCATCGCCGAGGCAGAGAAGAGCAGGAGCTTTGTGTGGTTTTTATCRCACAAACCAAAAAATCCTGGCTCACCAGGATGAGAGGGCTGGAGTGAGGRTTTCATGTCCTGACACCCTCAGAGCATCTCCTCCGGGTGAAATTTTGGCTGGTGCAGCCCAGAAGGTCAGGGTGGATTAGAACAACGAGCTGTCCTGGCCCTAATTCCCTCCAACACGAGTCCTGCCTCTCACTCCCTCCGCTAATCAAATAAAAGAAAGAAGATAAAATGCCAACCACAAACGAGAGATTTGCAGCTGGGGGGATCTAATTCCAGGAGTCTGCAGGCCATAAAAAGAAGGGATCCATTAGCATCCACTTACCTGCCATGATGAAGTGACCGCGATAAAGTGCACAGGATTAAATAAATTTAAGTGAATCCCCTGACGGCATTTTTATGGGATTGAAAGAGGTTTTATCCACTCGCAACCTCTATCCTCGGAGGGAACTGATTCAATAAAAACCAAACCCACTTCATCTAGCAGGAAGGGGGAAAAAAAAAAAAAGACACAAAAACTCCGCAACGTTTACAGAGTCACTAAAGCAGTCAGGGAAAAAAATTAAATATAGGGCAAATCCCTGAGTGGGAGAAATGCGCAGAACTCTGCTGCTACAGCTCAGCTCATTTTTACTTCCAACTTTTAATGCTTTCACTCCCTGGGGCAGGAGCAGTTGGTCCCTGCCACCAGGCACTCTGCAGCTCCCAGAGCATTTGGAGTGAGGGAAAAAAGGGATTTCCCACCCTTTGCTCTGTTTCCTGAGGTTCCCTCCTCCATCCCTCCAGCTCAGCACCTTAAYTGCCCCTGGTACCCAGCTCCAAAGCAGCCTGGATATCCCAACTCCCCACAACCTCCTCTGCCACAGCCAGGCTGGAAATAAGCCTGGCTCCCATCTGCCCATGAGGATGAGAATTAGYTCCTTCCCTGCTCCACTATTTTGTGCTGAGCTCTGCAAAGGGACGCTGCTGCTGCTGCCTGCAGATAACATCCTGCTGCTCCCCGAGGATGGAGATGCCATTTGCCATCCAACAGCCT
>CADDXX010000206.1:1311301-1354755 GCA_902810485.1 Alauda arvensis | reverse complement strand
ATCCCGAACATCAAACATCCCAAACATTGAGCATCCCCAACTCCAAGCATCCTGAACATCAAACATCCTGAATGTTGAACACCCCAAATGCCCAGTACCCCAAACAGAGAGAATCAAAATACTGAGCAACCTGAACACAGAGCATCCTGAACATCCCAAACACCAAGAATCCAAACAAGGAGCATCCTAAATGAATCCCAAACACTGARCATGCCAAACACCAAGCATCCCATCCCACATCCCAAAGCAGAGGGAAAATAAAACTGCCTGGAGCCCTGAGCCTTTTCTCCCATGTGTCACTGTGGCCTCAGTTTCCCCGGGTGGAAGCAAAGTGTGGCACAGGGGGCACCATCTCTGCCACCCCAGCTCTGAAAGGGAATTTGCTCCCAGCAGCATGGCCTGGGATTCASTTTGAGGCTGCCAACCCCTGGAAAACCCCACAGACTTCAAGCAGACCAACCCCTTCCTGAAGAAAAATGACACCACTCCCAAGTCATGGTGTTTTGCTGTGAGATGCACGTGAGCAGAAGGAGCAGATCCCAGGACAGGTGTTGGACACCTCTGCTGTTCCAAACAGGGACATTTGGGATCCTTTCCACTCCAAAGATGAAGCTGAAGGTCAGCAGAGCAGCGCTGTGCCCTGCCACACATCCTTCAAGCATGCCTGTATCCCTCTGCATCCTGCACCTCCAACCCCGCTGAGGAGCATTTGGGATTGCAACCAACCCCACTSATCTGCCCCTGCATCTCCCTCTGCATGGATTTCCCTCCCAAAAAGGGCTTCCAGAGGGGTTTGGCTCCTCCTCCCCACATCCACCACCCACCCATCCAGCACTCTCAAATTGATCTGCCCCAAATCCATCATTTAACTCCATCTTTTAGAGCCTCTCCAGTCSCTCCTGAATTCCCCAGGGGGGTTCAGAGCGATGGGGCTGGGGAAGGAAAACCTCCCCTCTGTGGGAGCTCCAGCAACAGACTCCAAAAGCCCACAATGAAAAATCATCCATAAAGCTGGACCCAAATAACCAGTGATAGAAATTCCTATCAGAGGAAGGAAAATAAGGATTAGAAGCTCCTCGGAACAAAGCCATTTTCCTCTTATGTACATGAGAGTGGGGGAAAAGCCATTTTAATTACTGATCAAAAATAAATGACTTGCATTTGCCAGGGCTCCTTTTTTATTATTATTATTTTCGAAATTACTTTTGTAGAATGACTTAAACTTATTAATATATTTATAAGGAAAGAAAACACCCATAAATGCTYGGAATACTGAGCCAACGAATTAATTAACATCAAATTACTCATGGTAACTCCAGCTTGATACTAAACATTGCTCCCCTATTATGTGGAGGATGGACAAAAATCTCTTGCAGCTGTTAATTATTTCAATTATTAATTTTACTTAATAATTCATACGCCTTTCCCGACCCCCTGGAGTATGCTACAGTATCTACATTTCTTCCTCTCCATCTCCATTTCTCCCTAACTCCACTTTCAGCAAGACAATCCATCACTCCACAAGGTTACTGGCTTCAGGAGAGAAGGGTGGTTTTTTTTTTTATTATGATTATTATTATTTTATTTTATTTTCTATAATCGACAGTCATTTCCTCCCAGAAATACCCCCCAGTAAATACCTGCTCTAGAGCAATGATAATAAATCCTYAGAGGTGAACTCAGCTGCTTTTCCCCTCGTGTGCTGCCTTTCAAGAATAAAAAAGTAATACGTCTTAAAAAAACCCTAAACCCACCCTCTGAGAGCCCAAATCCTTCCTAGTACATACATGGAGAGTGAATTACAGMTAAATCCACTTGAAAGTCAAGCAGGGAGGATTTTTTTAAGCACCTTTTAGGTCTGGATTAAGGTTCTCAGCATCGCCCAAGGCTGCGCTCAGTCCATGGACCCTTCCCAAACGTGTTCCCAAATCCAGCTGAGAGCAGAGAAAGGGAAACTGAGGCACGAGGAAATGAAATTTATTTATGAACTTGGGTTGTCCAGAGAAGCTGTGGCTGCCCCTGGATCCCTGGCAGTGTCCAAGGCTGGTTGGAAAAGGAGCACCCTGACATAGGGGAAGGTGTCCCTGCCCAGGGCAGGGTTGGGATGAGCTTTAAAGTCCCTTCCAACCCAAACCAGTCTGGGATTCTGTGATTCCCACATCTTCCCATCACACAGAAGGACAAGGAGCTGCTGGGACAAGTCCAGTGGCTGGAGCACCTTTCCTACAAAGCCAGGCTGGGAGAAGAGAAGGCCTCAGGAATACTCAGAGCCATTTCCAGTGCCTAAAGGGGCTCCAAAAGTTCTGAAGAAGGACTTTGGATAAGGGCTGGAAGTTCAGGACAAGGGGGAATGGCTTCCCACTGCCAGAGAGCAGGGATAGATGGGATATTGGGAAGGGTAAGGCCCCTGGCACAGGGTGCCCAGAGMAGCTGTGGCTGCCCCTGGATCACTGGAAGTGCCCAAGGCCAGGCTTGGAGCCACCTGGGATATAGAAAGGTGTCCCTGCCCATGGCAGGAGTGGGACTGRATGGAGCTTTAAGRTCCCTTCCAACTCAAACTATTCTGGAATTCTGTGATTCCCACCCCTTCCCCTCCCACGTGYCTCACTGCTGCTCTCAAGGCATCCCTTTTCCACAGGCATTTCTCATTAAGTGAATGCAGCCCTTAAAAATACAAAAAAGATTAAAAAAAGAAATGATGCAGTTGCAGCCTTTTCCTATTTCCCCCTCTTTTCTCCCTGTTTTTGAGCCCTCAGCAGCTGCCTTTTGGAGCTTTTGTGCTTAACCACCCTGAATAGAGGCTGACTTCAAAGTGAAAAGGAAAGTTGGGATTACAGCAGGACTCCTCATCAGCTGGAGCATCAGGAAAACTGCCTTGGCTTTGGAAGCAGGTGAAAAAATACTACATGGAGAAAGGTGTGAAGCTGCTGAAAAAAGAGCCCAGCCACCCTCAAAGGGAAAAGCTCAGGAAAAAAAAAAATGAGGATGGAGGCAGGAACTGAAATATTAAAAAATATACATTCACATTCCTATACATCTGTTTTCCCATAAAAGAATTTAACCCAACCTGTTGCATTTGGGGCTGCTGGGGTTCAGGGGTGTCACAGAATTTGGGATTGATSTGCAGCTGGTGCCACCAAGCCACTCCCTGCTCATGGATGCACACGGCCCTGCACRCTCCCGTGTGCCTGAGTTCATCTGGAAATTAATTTCCAGATCAAAAGGAACCTTTTTAATGACAGAATACAAATGGGAGTTGGTGGAGGATGGAGRAAAGGATGAAAAACTTGGCAGCCCCAGGATATTTCTTGCTGTCAAGGGGACCCAGAATTCTGACATGGATTTGGGGAGGAGAAAGGGGGAATTGGGTGTGAACTCTGGGGCAGAGTCCCAGATTTGATTCCAGACAGGAAGCATTTAAGGAGAAACAAGAGCTCCACACTCCAGCACACACAGAATAAAAGCCTCTTCTATTAATCTCCTCCCTTGATCTAGAGGAGAGCACTAAAATAACACTTGATGCTCTTTGGAGCACGCTCTTTTGGGTCTTTGCTGATCTCTGGAGGGCRAATCAAATCCCAAATGAGGGGAGCAGCAGCTCCAAAAGAGACATGATAAAAAATAAACAGGAGGGTTGTTGGTTTGGGGTTGCTTCTGGGATGGAAAAAGGGGAGAGAGCACTTTCAAAACGTGGGTTCTGTCTAATTCATCTCTTCAATATGGTGAGTGACAAAATCTGACTGTTTTGGTGCATGGCCTGTATTATTATCTGGGTGGCCTGGATGGCCTTTACCTATTTTTCAGTGGGGTAACAACAGTTTAGAGCCCAAATCTGACAKCTGAGTGCCTGATCCTGTTACTGAGCTCCAAAAATGCCCGGCCTTTCCGTGGCATCACTTTCCTGGGGATGCCCAAGTGCTTGGCAAGAACAACACAAGCTTCTCTCCCATCCTTGTTAGGCAGCAGGGAAAAAAATCAGTCCCATTTTCAACAGCTGGGGAAACTGGGGCAACAAAAATGGGGAMCAATTTGTCCATGCTGGCTCAATAATGCGCTTACAAAAGGAATCTGAGGCCACTTTTCCCATCTATCCACTAAAGCTCSCTCCCTCCCTGAGCAGCTCTGAATAACTGTGTCACTTTTCCTGCAATTTGCAGAGGCCACACGCTGTTCCTCTCTTCCCCCTGCTCCCGCTGATTGGCATTTCCATCTCCAGGACGTGGTGTTTTTCCATTCTCCCAGGGAAGCGGGGTCCTTAAGGGGCTCCTGGCTCGTTCTTCAGCAGGGAAGGGGTTGGAAAGCAGGAGGCAAAGCCCAGCAGGCACAGAGGGAGCAGGCACAGCCCCTGCTTGGACTCAAACCTAAAGGAAATCTGTGTTTTTCTCCAGTTTCTCCCTTTTCCCCCTCTTTTCCCACAGCATTGCAGTGGGTGATSCCATTCCTGCAGTGCTGCCCCCACCATCAACTGCCCACACCCCTGAGCTCCCACCACCCTGGCCATGCAAGGAAGCAAATCCTGATGTTTTCTGCCTGGATTAAACCCCACAGCTTTGCCTTGCTGTGCTGGGTACAACCTCACTGGATACAACCCTAAAATAAGAATTACCCCAGAGTTTTCTGCCCCTCCAGCAGGCCAGCCCCAAACCTGCACCGAGATCATCATCCAAACTGAGTTTTCCACAACAAACTGAGCYCACACACCTCCTCCAGAGCCACCTTCCTTTAAGGAAAGGGCTGAGTTTTGTTAGCTGGCTCTTTTTTTTTATTCCCCCTCTTTTCCCTCTTAGGCCTGAATGGTTTAATGAGCGTCCTTTTGACCTAGGAAACTTMGTTTTTAATTTTCATCCCTTTATCCAGAGAACAATGTGTCCTGGGGGCATCTTTGAGCACAATGTACACTTTCATCATCAAAACAAATGCTAGAAATACCCATCTGCCACGGTATCAGAGCGTGTTGGCTCACTGAGCCGGACACCGCTTAGGGGACAAGGGAGGCTTTTACTCTTCTCAAAGTCATGAGTGCTCCCTCTAAGCTCTTYAGCATTAGAGATTCCTGTGGAGATGGGCATTAGAAGCTCCATTTCTTTTTTTCCCTCGTCAGGAATGATGGGGGATGGAGAGTTCTTTGGAGATTTCTGCTCCTACGGGGGAGGAAATAAGGGAGGATCCTGTGTCACTCGTGCTGGTGGGTGCCCTGGAGGGGCTCAGGAGCACTCTGCTGCCAGGGGATGCTGCTCAGAGGGAGGSATGGAGCAGCAGGCTGGGTCCAAAGTCAAGGACTCAGCTCTGAGCTGAAGGTTATGCAGGGTGGGAAAGCATCCAGCAGGGCTCCACCTCAGCTTTGTGTCCCCAGGAGGGGGTGACTGCTCTCTCGGATTTGTTTTATCACAGAATCTCAGAATRATTTGGGTTAGAAGGGGCCTTAAATATCCTCTTGTTCCATCCTCTGCCACGGCACTAGATCAGAGTGCTCCAAGCCCCATCCAACCTGGCCTTGGACACTTCCAGGGAAGAGACACCACAGGGGCAGTGCCCCTGTGCCAGGACCTCCCCACCCTCTCAGTGACTGCACTCCCAGCTCAGGATCTCCAGCTGATGTGCACCAGCTCCACTCAACACCCTCCCTTACCCAGACCTTCTCCAGACCTTCCCAATTTCCCCCCCAGCATCCCAATATTCAAGACCATTTCATGCCATGACACTCAGCTTTTTAGGATTTGTCCCTTTCCCCGAATCCTCCCTCAAACAAGGCTTGCCAGCTACAGCCTCATCTCYGCTCCAGACTGGAATAATTTGGAATAAGTTATAATAATAGTAAACATGGTACAAACAACAACAAATCAAACGTGCTTTGTTACTCCCCAGGCACACACATTTGTCTTCCAAGCGACAAAGTAATCACATTTTTGGTTCTAATTTATGRCGTGCGTTTCACTCGGTGCCTTGGGGCGTTATCACCAGTCACAGCCCCAGCACGCAACGGGAGGAATCCAGGCTCTTAAATCCTCACCTCCTTTASCTTCTCCACCTGCCAACAATTCCAAAGACATCCTTCCCTCTGTTTGAGCTGCTTGCAGCAGAGCCCAGGGATGGTATCCACGTCCACAGGGAAGAACTGAGCCCGTGGGAGCACCAGCCCCGTGGAAAGGGGCATCACAAAACCTGCTGAAAGCTGGGCTGTGTTTAATTTCCCAAGGAATTTGCATGGAAAAGCCTACTTCTACCTATTAGCTTTTATGTTCTCCCTTCAAACAGCTTCAAAACACAGTGTCCATCATTCCTGTTTATGGGACAGCAGCACACCCACRGAGAACATTGGAATGTGGAAAAATGCAGAGAATTCTTCTCTCTCCAGTGGGTTCTTCCCACCAGCCACCAGTCACCCAGACTGGAACACGTAGGTGAGGACCAGCTGCAGAGAGGGATGAGCAGCTGGATCTCAGGGGAGTTTGGGGCGTGGCTCAGTGTCTTTCCAGCTGAATTTGAAAGGGTGGAATGGGAAGGCACAAGGCTCCTGGAGCGGTGCTGTTGTACCTGCCCAGCCTCTCCCTCCACACTGAGCAGGCCTCAGAGCTTCCAGGAGACATCTCCATGCTCAGAGCACTTCCATAGGGGAAGACAGGGATTTCCCCACCTCTTTTGACCAGGAACTCTTCATGCTGCTGTGACTTTCACATGGCAGGTGTCAGTTTGTGCATGACCCAGTGAAGCACAGCCACGTCTCCATCACGCCACAATAAGCACCAAGCCTTTGCTGGGAAAGGGGAAGGAAATGGGATGGGAGCTGAGATTTCCTCCCCCAAGATAACACCAAGAGAAATCTCTGCCTCAGAGCAGAATAATCACATTTCTTCCCAAGGAGCACAAGCCTTTTGGCAGGTCGGGGATGGATCTCAGGAGCTGACACGTCTCYCTGCCGTCTACAGCTGATGAAGTGTCAAATGAGATGGAACAGAAAGTGAGACCCATCTGGGAGAGCTCCAACAGGCTGATTGATACCGAGAGGAGGAGGAGGAGGAGGGTGAGGTGGCAGGAGCACCACGGGGACCTGCTGCTGGTTGCTCCCACACTCAGCAAGGTGATGCTGGGGGACACTTTGGAGATGGCCAATCCCGGGCATCTCTGGGACTCCTGAGCCTCTCTGGGACTCCTCTTCCTCCTCCTCCTCCTCCTCCTCCTCCTCCTCCTCCTCCTCTCCCACTGACCAGAGCAGGGAGGGAGCAGCCTTGGTAATTGCCAGAGCAGTCAGCAGTGACAGCAGTCGTAGTGCTCACCACAAACAGCACTGATCATTAATTACTGTCCTTATTCATTAGTGTGAGAGGGGGTCCCTGGGCAGCCTCCTCTGGTGGTTTGGGGTGAGCAGGCCCAGCGCTTTGCAGAAGAGCTGGTTTTGAAAAAACTCAGATTGACACTGGGTTTTCAGCAGTGCAAGAAGAGGGGGAAGAGGGAAATCCGAGCCTCTCATCACTGGCACCTCAAATCTCTGCACAGTGCCTGGGCCAGGGGCTGCAATGSAAACAGGGGAGGGATGGAGATGTGCTGGCAGAGCAGTAATGCACCTCGGGGGCACTGGGGAGGTGAAATCTCCCCCCTGAGATATGGGAGAGTTGGTCAAGGAGAGAGAACGTGTCCCCTGGCCTTGCCCTCTGCATCCCATGCTCAGGGATCAATACAATTAAAACATTTCCAGACTGACCCTTGAACTGTCAGAGTTCCCTCCATCCCAGCAGAGCATCAGCCACTCCAGAGCAGAGGGTGACCTTCAAGATGTGGGGGAAATCTTTTCCTAAAGGACATTGTGGAGTTTAGTCCTGAATGAATGGAAATCTCATTTCGGCCTAAGGAAACACCATTTGTCTGAGGGTGTGGGAAGGCAGGCAAGGCACAAGATCCACCACACAGCCACAGAGCCCTGCTCCCTGAAAGGCASACACACACAGAGCCATGGGGTGCTGTGTTCCACGATAGCCCTTAATAGGATCAGCAAAACAGGGCCAGCATATGAAATACAGCTGCTTTGGAGATCACAAAAAAAAAATACTTTAATCTGCAGTGGCTCCTCACCTCCAGGGGCCTGTGAACTGGTACACTCTATCTGCTTATTTAGCTGATCCTGTTAAAAAGCTATCAGAAWAAAGCAGAGAGGGGAAAAGAAAGAGAAATCTTCGTCGTGTGAACTGAGCCAGAGAAAACTTTCCCTCTAGCAAGACTCTGGCAAAAATCCCAGTCCCACTCCGCTGGTGCTTTGAAATACAAAGATCTGCTGGTCCTAAAGAGCATTTCCCATTGCCCCGGGGCTCACTGCCCACGGAGAAGTCCTGGAGATGCTCCTTGGAGAAGCAGGGATGATCTTTACAGTCTGCACAAGAAAAAAAAGCCAGGAGATAAGGCARGAGGGAGATGTGAGGAAGCAGGAGCATCCCGAGAGCAGGGAAGTGTCCAGGTGAGTGCCTTGGAAGGAATAAAGCACCAGGGRTTTTGTATCCTGGGAATGAAGCTCCTCTATCCCCATCCCTCTGTCAGAGCTGGAGAGCAGAGCCTGAGGGCAGTGGCAGGAGGGTTTTGTCATAGAAACATCAGGAGAGCTGGGAATGGGGGAATGCTGCCACACTGGGGAGGGATGCTCAGCAGAACCCTGATAGAGACATCACACAGCAACTCTGCATAAGGGAGAGGCAGGAGCTGCCTCACATGGAGCTAAAACCAGGAGGAAAAGCCCCAAAGAAAGGAAAAYACAAAGGCAAGGTACAAAACCAGCTTTTGTCAGCCTTGAATAATTTTGTCTGCCTTMCCCAGCTCTGGTGGGAGGCAGGAGGGGCAAATTCCTGCTCYAGGGTCTGCTGCCCACCAGGTTTGCTCCAGCTGTCATCCAGCTCCTACCAACCTTCTGCTCTTGACTCTTTTATTCAGGACCCGTGGTTTGGCCAGGTTTGCACACCAAAGGCAAAAAGGCAAAGAGCTGAGTGAGGTGTGAGAGGCACAGCAAGGTGAGAGGGCTGCCAGAGCCCTGCACAGGCCTGGGATCATTCCATGGGAAAACAGAGCCACTTCTCCAGCATCTCCTGCTGCCCTGCAGGAGCCCAGCAGCAAATTTTTCAGGGGAAGAAAAAGCAAAAGGCAGATCCCAAAGGGCACCTACAGGATTCCCTAATTTCCTGTGGAGAGATGGGATGTGCAGGGCAAAGGACAAGCACAATGTAAAGGGTTTAAAAGTCCATTCTGCACAATTCCTGAAAGAGGAGAGTGCCTTATCCCCTTGGACAACACCCTAACATAGCTTCAAGCCCTCCATATCACCCTGACAAAATCCTCATGTTTCCCACTCAGATGGAGTCCAGGAGCCTCAGATTCTACACCTGTGTCAGCAACTCCTGGGCAATATTCCAGCCAATCATATTCCTGGGACACTTTGGCGAAACAGAGRGACCCACCCTGAAACCATCAGCACMYCAGCAAATAAACCTCATCTTGTTTGSATCCTTAAAATCAGTAAATCTGCCTTAAGGAGAGGGTTAGCAGCAATATTTCAGYACAAGTGAGATTTTGGGATGCAGCTCATCCAGTACGACCCTAAATCCCTGAAACAGAGTTGGAATTGGCTCTTAAATGTAACCATGCCCCTCATGCAGGGAGATGCACTGCAGAGCACCCAGCCTGGCCAAGGAGTGGCCAGCACTCATCCTGCCGGGTGCTGTCCCCATCCTGGGCTGGGATGGAGGCACTCAGAGCCACTTCAGCCCCAGAGGAGACAGAAATGGGAAATGCTGCAGCCCTGGCACTCAGCACACACCACGTGGGAGCCGGGGATGGCAGCACTGCTGCCTCCAGCCCTGACCTTTATTTTCCATTAATGGAGCCGGGTGAGTGTCGCCTGTGTTTGAAGCTGCATAAAATGAACTGAAAATCAGAGGGATAAACAGCAGCAGTTAAGGCTCTTTCCCCACTCCCACCTCCTATTTTCTTTTCTTTTTTTTTATTTTTTCATTTCCTGGAGCAATGCTGAACCAAGTGTAGCAAAGTTACTGACACACAGCGAGGTGCTTGCAGGCACAGCTGACTCTCGTGGGGAACACAAACCCAGGGGAAAGCAGCTCCACGGGGGCAGCTCTGCCAGCCCCCAGATGTCAAAAAGCATCTGGTTCAAGTGTGAGCAGGACAGAGCCATCCCCAGCCCCCTCTGGAGGGAAAGAGAATGAAAAATAAGTGAGGATCACTGTGGCTGGGAAGGGAAGCTGAGGAATGGGAAAGTGATGCTGAGAGCTGATTAACTTCATACTGACATTCCTGAGCAGCTGTCACCCATCCATGGATGCAATTTTGCACCCCAATTAAGGTATTTCCACCCCAATTAAGGTATTTTACACCCCCGACTCTCACAGGGTACTGAGCATCACCTTTTTGGTGAAGCCCATAAAGAAAAGAGGATTCTCTTTAGGGATAAATTCCTCCCTGGCAGGGTGGTGAGGCCCTGGCACAGGATGCACACACACCAAGGACACCTGGAAGTGTTCAAGGCCAGGCTGGACAGGAATTGGAGCATCCTGGTCTAGTGGGAAGTGTCCCTGCTCATGGCAGGGGGTGGGACTGGATCAGCTTTAGGGTTCCTTATAACCCAAACCATTCCATAATTCAGTGATGATTCTCACACGCAGTGCCCATAAACCCCACCCCAAGGGAGGAACAGGAGCTGCAGGGCTCCAGTTGGAAACAACACCACCAGGAGAGCTGACATTTGGGCTTTTCCACACCCAGACTGCCACCAGAGGGAAAGAAGCCAGCCCAAAACTTTTAAAAACATTAACCTTCGCTGGTATTTGCAGAGCAAACAGGGAATTCACACAAATTAAGTGGCAATGTGTTGCTTCCTTCTGCTATTCCAGCTTTAGGAATGCAGGTTTGGGGTCCCAGTGCATGCTGTGCTGGGCTGCTGGCCCTTTAATTCTTTAAATCCAAGCTCATCTCACAGCCAGGCCTTTAATTTAAATTTCTCTGGATAGYTGCCCCATGTTTAATAAATAACTATTGACTGTTTAAAGAGCACCTGGGCTGAGGTTTCCCACCTCAGGCTGGGTACACACGTACAAACACACAGCGCCTATCACTGCCTTATTAAACCTTAGTCCTAMGCAAGAGCTTAATAGCCACTTGCTATTTAATTAGCCAGGGAGTTCAGGGCTTATTGGGGGGAAAAATGTAAATACCAGCAGGACCATAGCTCTGACAGCTCTGGGAAATGGCTCCTCACTTCCTTTTACAGAGAAAATGGCCATCCATGGCCAGCATGAGAACCCCTGAATGGTTTGGGATGGATTTGGTTAAACCTCACCTCATTCCACTCACTGCCATGAGCAGGGACACTTCCCACCATCCCAGGTTGCTCCAAACCCTGTCCAAGCTGGCCTTGGACACTTCCAAGGATGGGGAGTCCACAACCTCTCCARGTGACCTGTTCCAGCATCTCAGGGGTGAGGGGAGGACAGGATGGTGGCTCCCACTGTCCCCTTTGATTCAGCACACTGGGGGCTGATAAATCAGTGAAAAAACCCCAGGCCACCACCCATGGGGCCAGCACCATCACCAGGACAGGGGGATCATCCATAAAAGCAGCCACTGAACACCCATCTATACAAAAATCCAGCCCAGAGTTGTCATCTGTGTCTCCTAAATCCCCATGGGAGCATTTTCACTCCTGTGCTTTGCACAGATGTGACTCCCCTTCCCCCAGACTCAGCATYCCCATAACTCACACTGCATTCAAATATTCAAAGGTAAGCTTCCATCAGGATCCAGGAGGATTTATCTCCCATTAAGGGTAATAAGATGAAGGCAATCAGCTTCATAACATTCCACTCTGGTCAGTATAAATTCCTTCACTTCGTTAGATGTCTGCTGGAGTCATGGCAAGGAATGAGCAGGGATGGGGGCAAGAAAAAGAAGGGGAGGAAGATGAAGATCAAACACTCCCAGGCTACTTCTGGCTTTGCTTTTATTGGGAGGGTGGTTGGGATTATCAATCCCAGACTGGTTTGGGTTGGGAAGGACCTTAAAGCTCACCCAGWTCCACCCCTTGYCCTGTGYAGGGACAGCTCTCACTAGACCARRTTGCTCYAAGCCCCATCCAACCTGGCCTGRAACATTTCCAGGGAATGGACAACCACAGCCTTTCTGTGCCAGGGCCTCCCCACCCTCACAATTCCCTCCTCACATCCCACCTAACCCCACTCCCTGCCAACTTAAAACCATTTCCCTTTGTCCTGTCACTGCCTGGATTCATGGATTCAGCAGGGACCAGCTGGCAGGGTTCAAGGCAGCCTCTTACCCCCTGTGGCACATTCCCCTCTCCCTGTGGGCACACTGGGGTGGGTGGGGATTTTTTTTGGCCAGTTCTTTGCAGGATTTCTCACTGCCTGTGTGCTCCCTCCCAGCGGACGCTGCCATCTGCCAGCGCCTCACCCGACAGGAGATTTCTGTCAGCGCCACGCTCGGCGTCACTGTGAAGGTGACACTTTCCAGGGGGCTGGCTGTGGTTTGTATCTGCTTGCAATTTATTCACAGAGCAACTTTAAAAAAAAAGAATAAAAATTCAAACGCAACAAGAAGAGACTTTGTAAAAACGGTCATTACAAACCTGGAGGATTTCAGATGTTGTTATTGTTCCACTGAGCCCCAGAGATAGCGGCTGAAATCAGGGYCCTGCTGTGCACTTCACAAACAGGCAAAAAGCCTGCCTCCCTTCGGGAAAGGGCTGTGTTTGCTCTGAGGTGCAGCAGGCAGAGSAGATTCGGTGCTAAGCTGAGCCTCAGATGTCTTATCAGGCACTCACACCGAGAGATGTTAACTCTGGAACCGACTGATGGCGAGCGCCGAGTCCTCGTGGTGTTTGAGTCGACTTGCTCAGCTACTCTCTGCTTGTGCCTCCCTCAGCCTGCTGCTTCCCCTCCAAGTCATGCTCCCATAAACCAAACCAAACCCAAAAMCCAAAGTAACCCCCCAAAACCAGCCCAAAAAGGGCCATCAGACAGCATCAATCCCATTAAAAAACCCACACAGAGCTGAGTGGGACACAATCAGCACGGCCCAACATCCTCTGCATCACCAGGCTCTCCTGCTCCTCCTCCTCCCTCACTGGCTGGACACAGGGTCGGGACAATCTTCACCAAGCTCCAGCACCACTGAGCCAAACCACCACTTTCCTGACATGACATTTGTTATCCCTAATTACCAGCTTGGCTTCATTTTAGAGTCATTTGCACTGATTACTCTGACTGCTGCCTTGGGTAGTCAACGACTTAGATTAACTAATCACAGCACACAGAAAAAATATTTTAAATATATATATATATAGTCACCTAAATTCCTTTAATGTCCTGCTTTGCAGCATCTTGGCTTAAACTGATGCCCACTTGTTCCTCTAATCTGACACAAGCTCAAAGAGTCTCGTGGCATCAATCCGCTCAATTCCCTTCAGAAATGTGTAAGCCCTCAACGAAGCCCCTTCTTAATCCCCTTTTTGCCAGTGATTACAGAGCTGGTGTCTCTAACTGAGCCTGGATCAGAGTCCCCATGTCCCCACCAAGCTGCCTTTTGTTCTCCTGGCTGTGCAGTGTCACTCCTGCAGCGTCACCAGGCACAGGGTCACCTCCCCTGACGGGGTCTGGGACAGGGCCTTAATGCATTTACAAACTGCTCAGCCTTTGGGGAAGTTTGGATCCACATCTTCGAGAGTTTCAGGAAAAGCAGCAGACAAGAGAATTGTAATTTAAATCCAAAACAAGGCAAGGAAGATGAAATTCTGAATTCAATTCCTGATGGTGGCAAAGAAGATAAATGCCCTGGGTAAGCGCTGCTTTGAWGGAGAAGCTCAGCACCTCTCCCATCCCTCTTTGTATCCCCCGTTAAAAACATGCTGTCATGCAGACACCCCTCTCCTCACTCTGGAGGTGATGTCAGCTCTCCTGATCTCACTCTGAGAAGTCACTGAGTGTGAGTACCAGAGTTTGCACTGGGACTCATCACACAATCACAGCATCCTGGAATGCTTTGGGTGGGAAGGGACCTTAAAGACCCACCTTGTCCCAACCTTTTCCACGGGCAGGTACAAATTTCACTGGACCAAGCTGCTCAGAGCTCCATCCAGCCTGGAATTTCCCCTCGTGTAGGTGGGACCATCAGGGCTGTGGGCATCAGGAGGAGGCTGCGGAGAGGGGCGGCTCTGAGGGCGGACAGACAGACAGCCGGGCACACAGCTCCCCCTGAGCCTGTCCCTGCTCCTGCCGGGATGGATGGCCGTGCTTTAGCATGCAGCAGGCTCCTTCCAGCCTTGGCATCGGGGAGGAAAAGCAGCTGCGAGAGGCGCAGCCAGCTCCCGGCGGGGGCAAACACGCCTCAGGCACAGGTCGTAAACACAACAGGCGGACAGGCTGCTCCGAGCAGCAGCGATTCCAGCTCGCCCGAGCCTGGTGGCAGGGCAGAGAACAAATGGCTGACCAGCAGGAGCCTGCTCTGCCCACGGCTTGCGGGAGCCAGCGAGGGCTCAGCCCGGCAATGCCAGGCAGCTGCTCCCGAAAGGGAGCATCCAAACCCTCCGTGATACCGGCATCGGGGCGGGAGGAGGAGGAAGGAGAGGAGGAGGAAGGAGAGGAGATGACGCTGCTTTGTTGTTTCTACAAAGATGTTTTTTTGGTTGTTTCTACAAAGATTTTTTTTTGTTGTTGTTTCTACAAAGATTTTTTTTGTTGTTGTTTCTACAAAGATGCTCTGTGTGTTTGCACGGGGGGGAAGGGACAATGTGCAGCTGGCAGGACAAACAACCCACACCCATAAGGAAAACCCCTGAGAAGCCAGCCTGGGGATACAGTGGAGACGCCCTGGGATGGCACCGTGCCCGGGAGAGGTGCAGTGATTTCCCACGCAGGCCAGGATAAGTTCACGCCTGGCAGCGCTGGAGAACATCCTCGCACCCCTTCTCCAAGCAGACTTTCACCSTTCCCATTCCCAAGCCCATCAGCACCTCCCAGTGCTGCGATGAGTTCTGTCCAGCCTCAGAGACCCGCAGGTGGGGCTGGAGGGGACTCAGTGTGACCCACAGCTCTGGGGGGCTCACAGAGCAAGGGAGGGAGGACAGGAGCAGCAGGGCCAAGCTGAACCCACCCGCACAGCCACCGCATCCCGCACTGAGGATGCTCAAGCTCGGGGAAGAGTTGCAGCTGCAGAAATCATGTTCCCCAAAATGATCTCTTCTTTTTTTTTTTTTTCCCCAATTCTTCAGGAAAAAAATGCTGGGGTGAGGGCCAGGAGGATGGTGGGGTGAGGGAGGGGAGGATGGTGGGGTGAGGGCCAGGAGGATGGCAGGGTGAGGGAAGGAAGGATGCCGGGGTGAGGACCACAGGTCTTTTCCACAGCTCGTTTTCGCCATCTAGTGCTCAGCGCCCTCTTCCATGGAAAAACAGCCTAAACCATTGGTTGTTTCACAAGTACGGAGCTGTGCAGAATAAACCCCTCCAATTCCAAGTCAGTTCAGATCCGGCCCCTGTGCGCCTGAAGTCCCAGAGCACGAGATCAAATTATCATATCTGAGTCATTCTGGAGTATTTTTTTGCAAGGGCCGTCCCAGACTGGCACAGAACAGAGTTTTCAGTCCATGAAACCTTGCTCTCTCCTCCTGCTTCCCATGCTCCTTTTCCTTGGCTTSGAGAAATCACTGCGTGTGCCTCAGTTTCCCCAAGCAGAGGAAAACATCTCTCTTCGACAACACAGAGAAAATTATCTCTCTTCATGGCTCATCAGTATTCCGGGAGCCACAAGGGAGGGAAGTTTGCCAGTATCTTTTTGAAGGATAAACACCTGAATACAGGATGTTTTCCATGAAACASGCACARGAAAATGCAAAGGAAAAGCAGATTTTGATGTCCATCAGCACGTCCCACATTAACCTAGACACTTGCTAACTCAAAAATAATGAAATTGGTAGGGAAAGCACAGCGAGTCCGAGGGGTAAAACACTGGAGCAGGTCCAGAGAGCTGCTGGACTCTTCATCCCTGGAAGTGTCCAAGGCCAGGTTGGACGGGGCTTGGAGCAACCTGCTGTGATCTCCCTGTTCATGGCAGAGGGGTTGGATTAGAAACCTTTAAAGGTCCTTTCCATCCCAAACTGGTTTACAATTCTACCATCCCCTCTGGGGAGGAGCGCCAGGGATGCTCTGAGATGAGGAAGAACACTCCCAGAGCGCCAGGGATACTCTGAGATGAGGAAGAACACTCCCAGCCCCACGAAGAGCTGCAGCAGGATCCTCACAAGGCAGAGAATGAAGAGCCAGAGCTGAGCTCACCCCTCCCAGCCCGTTTCTCTCTCTGGGATGGCTCAGCCGCTGCAGGCGAGGCAGCGCTGCCGGCGGAGAGTGGTCCCCACCAGCCCCTGATGTCCCCGAAGTGCCACCAAGGCTGCTGTGCCGTGCTGCAGGAGGGCATTGCCATCTGCTGACAGGCTGCAGCCCTGCAGGCTCCACAGCCAGCCCTGCCTGCTCCCCTCGGGCACTGCGGATGGAGCCCAGCAGCCCGGGCTGGGATSCCCCATTCCAGGCAGGACGATGCTCCCGGATCCGCCCGGCTCCATCCCGACAGGATCACGGCAGCCTCATCCACCAGCAAGTGGCTTCTACTCACGAGTGAATAATCAGCTTGTTACAGATTCGGATAGAAAATCATAATATTTGCTAATCACAATATTAATTTCTTGCTAATTGGCTGCCTGATGGCACAGGCAGAGTGAGGGGGCACCAGCTGGCTGCCGAGGCACGGCCTTCCCTGGCTGCTGCACGGCACCGCAGCTTTGGGCTCCCTCCAGCAAAGCCGGGTGCAGGAGTCAAGTCCCGGAGCCGTTTGCAGCCTTTCTTGCCAGAGGGATCCTCACAAGCTGAGGGCAGAGGAAGGGAGGGGCAGGGAAACTGAGGCATGAAAGCACCACCCGGCAGGGAATGGGAGAGGAGCAAAGCAGAGCACCCAGAAGCCCCGAGCAGCGTTTTGACACTGGTACCCTGTTTCTTCGCAGCATCCCATCACGGAGCCAGCACTGCCGCTCCCCATCCCGCTCCAGGCCCGTTCCCAAGCCCTCTCCCTCGGGGACAGGGGCTCGGGGAGGAGGGGGGAGGCACTTCACAGGTAACCCCTCTGCACGGAGCCTGTGCGACATTATGCAGGTTGGATGCCAGGCAAGGCTGATCACAGAGTCATTGCTGCTGCYGCCGCTAATGAGGCCCTTAGGCTAATTAAAAAGACGAGTAGAACACAAAAACATAATGAGGAGCCAGTTTATCAGTCAATCGGAGGACATGAATACGCCAATAAAAGTTTGAACTACCTCTTTGCTGCCAGCAGCCCGGCGCTGGCCCAGCCCAGGGATGCAGCGAGACAAAGCTCACCGAAATGGCTTTGTGCTCCCCAGCTCTTGGCTGAGGACAAAACGGGGGGATGAGAGGCCGGGAAGACGTGCGAAACCTCCTCCCTCCTCCTSCACCTGGCGTGAGGCTGTTTGCTTTGACTGCACAGAGGATGGAGAGCTTGAAAAGCAGATAATGAGRAGGGCTTGGGTGGCTCTTTGGAGCTGGAAGTCCCCAGGGACACGGGGGGGACTCCTCAGACCCAGCCCTGACTCTGGGCACCACACTTTGTACCCRCTGGAGGACAGCACCGTCTCAAGGCTGCTCCCTGGCCACCACCAGCATGTGTGTGCACAGAACAGCTCGGATCCCTGCCCGGGCTTGCTCGGGACCCCTAAGGATGAAGGATGCTGTGGGAGGCTCTCTCTAGCCAAGCTCCTCTGGGCTSTGGTCCCCTCCTCTGGCTTTCCCATTAGCCTCTAACCAGGCGGAACGAATGGGCAGGAGAGGCTGCAATCCCGCTGCCACAGCGTTAGTCTTGTTATTAATATTATCATTATTATTATTATTCTCCCTATGGCAGGCTCAGCCTGCAAGGGAACCACGGGGCCGGCAACCTGGTGCAACTCTGAAAGCACCCAAAAAACATGGAAAGGTCCAGCCTGGCCCCTGCTGGGGGGTCCCGGATCACCGAGAGCCCCCACCCAGACACCCAGCTCTGTTCCCCGCCGAGCACACAGCCGGGAGCTGGATTTGGGGCTGGTTTTTGGGGAGTGTTTTTGCTGACAAACAGCTTCCGTGTGCTTCCTCGCTCAGCTCTCTGGCCCAGCCTGTGCGTGAGCCAGGAAATCTCAGGGGCGTCTTTGTGATAAACAAATGTAAACACTTAAACCTAACCAGCGGCAGCTGGAGCTGCCGTGCCTGGGCACCCCCGGGCAGCCCGGCCCCGCTGCGGAGCGGGATGCAGGGGAGCAGCAGCGATGCTCTGCGGCTGCGAGAGCTGCAGGGCCGGCAATGGGAAGGGTAAARCCGCCCGAGAGAGGAGGATATGGGGAAAGGAGAGGAGGAATTTGGGRAATCACGCTGCCTCGAGCCTAGCCGTGGGCGCTGAGACGCTGCCTGCACGTCCAGGCACCCGAGTTCCCAAGGCAGTCCCTGATTCCKGCTGTGCCACACGTTCCCTTGCAGGGGAGAGATTCCACATCCACCAGCGGAGACGCCCCTGCTCCTGCCGGGCTGCCGTGCMTTGCAGCCGGGCTGATGCTCTGCCCGAGGCGTTCCACTGGCGGTCCCTGTCCCCAGGGGKCTGGGGGGCTGCTCTGTCCCCCGAGATGCTGAATGTCCCCCGGCAGGGGACAGCTGGCAGCACGGCACAGGCCGGCTCTGCCCGGAGGAGATGCTCCCTGCAGTGCCTCCCTCCAGACCAGATGCCAAGATCCCCTCCTGTTCAGCGTATTTACAGCTCTCTCCTTTCGTAGGACCCCAGAAAGTTCATGTAATTAATGCCACCACTGCCCTGAATACCCCTGGATAGTCCAGAGCCTTCCTGCTGCATCTTCCTGCACCACAAGTAGGATTACAAAAAGGAGGGAGAGTGACTTTTTACAAGGGCATGGAGTGACAGGACATGGAGGGAGGGTTTTAAACTAAAAGGGGAGAGATTTAGATTAGATATTAGGAAGAAATTCTTCCCAGTGAGGGTGAGGGGGCCGTCCAGAGAGGCTGTGGGCTCCCCATCACTAAAATTGTCCAYGGCCACGTTGGATGGGGCTTGGAGCAACCTGGGRTGGTGGAAGCTGTCCCTGCCCGTGGTAGGGAGTTGAGCTTTACAGCCCCTTYYAACWCAAACCGTCCCATAATTTAGGATTCCGTGATCCCCAGCTTTGGGGGGAGCCCCCTGCCTCCTTTCGAGGAGCCCCCTCTGCAGCCCCAGCTGCTCCCCCCTGGCTGCCAGGCAGGCTCCGGAATGGAGCTGCTAATTAAATTACACTGCCAGCCAAAACTGCTTCGTCAAGTAAATAAATAAATAAAAATTAGAAGGTCATCAAAGCTGTGTTTGGAGACCATCTCATTAGCATACATCTGCATAGTAATGAAGGGAAAAAAGGGCCATTTAAAGAGAGCTGGTAATTTACCCAGCCAAGTAAACTTCATTACCTTTAAGTAGTGCCCACGACAAGCACTAATTCACACCTTTAACGACCCTGGCGCAGATGGCAGAGGGGGACGGGGAAAGCAGGGGCAGCCAAGGTGCCCTGGGTCCCCCGGAGGCTCCGGTCCGTGCTGGGGGTCCCAGCASCACCCCCGGGGACAGGRGGRTGTCAGCGCCGAAGCTTCGCCATCCGGGGGTGCAGCAGCTGCATCGTGCCAAATGCGGGGGCTGCTGCATCCCGGGGGAGCTGGGATCCCTCTGGARCCCCCTCAAACCACCCCAGCTCCGCACCAGTGCCACCAGCATCACCCTGATACTGGTGTCCGGCACCGCACCGCAGCCCCCAGCGACAGATTAGGGAGGAAAACGAGGAAAAACGGGGCTGATCTTCTGCCTTCGGATACTCCAGCACACCCCGCGCATCCTCCCAAACATTTTACTCCTTGTAGTACCCGCCGGAGCCGTGCGAGGCCAGCACAGCCCCGCGCTCCCATCCCCGCCTCAAAGCAGCATCCCATTTCTCCAGGCTGCCGCGTGTGTATTCATTTCCAATGAGGTCAGGAGTAGCAAGGTTGTAAAATAACATATTTCCCCKTGTTTTCTTCCCACATCTCGTAGGGAACGCTTCCGAAGTCAGTTATCATCTCCTGGCGTCTGAGCTCCCGGCTTGGCTCTGCCTGGCGGCGCTGCAAAMCCCCCGTGGGGGMCAGAAACCGGSCTGGGGATGAMGGAGAGAGGGAAGGAGGGAAAACACAACGTCCTGGTGGGGATTCAAGCCTCCAAAATGACAATTCCTAGCTAAAGAGAGCCGGCAGCACATCAGCACTCTGAGAGCCGGGGTTGGGACAGGAATTCCAGCTGGGARGGTTGCATGTGCATTCCAGGTCCTGCTCCCAGCACAGCACAGAGCTCAGCTCCAGCTGTGTGCAGAGGTTAAGGTGTCACCTTCTGGYAGGCAGGAGGGGGAAAGGGATGCAAGCAGCCCCAGGGTGTGTGGCTGTGCCCTGATTTAGGACAGGGCTGTTTGCCCAATTCTCTTTGCAGAGAATTCCCCTTCCCCTTATGGCCTCTGTGAATTCAGCACATTTTATTGGGATAAGGGCTCTCCTTCTCCTATAGGCTCCATCCTCAATCCACTGAAATCAAAGATTGTTTTGTTGGACTCGCAGAGCTCCAGAGAGGGGCGAGGGGCTCAAAGGGACAGAAAGTCACAGCAGGAATATTACAGGAGACACCAGTCCACCTGGCAGCGCAGGACTCCTGGGAAATTTAGCTTCAAAGCCCTCTAAAAATCAACCCAAAACCTCAATGTTCAGGCCAGGAGCATTGGCTGCTCCCTGTCATCCTAATGGCTGGGAACTTGGGCCACTGTTCCCATGCCTGTGCCAACCAAGGACCAGGATAACCCCTTCCCTTCCCTTCCCTTCCCTTCCCTTCCCTTCCCTTCCCTTCCCTCCTCTCCATTTCCCTGTATTTTTCTAAGGAGCGCTTTTTTTTTGCCATGTCTCATTTCATTCCTCATCAGATGCTTTCCCAGAGCATAATCCCGGCTTGTCAGGCAGCCCTTGCAGAAAGGAGTAAATCCTGTTTGATCCATTCCTGTGCACTTTGAACATGCAGAGAAGCACCTGAGGCAGAAACACAATTCCCGGGCGCGGGGGGTTGCTGGGCTCCTTAATTACCCGGCCCCGGAGTCCTTTAGCTCCGGTGCAAAGCGCTTTAACACGGCTGTTCCTCAGCTTATTTCCAGCCTGTTTCTCTCTTCCCTTTAACTCTAGCACCGGCATAACGAGCCAACAATTGCCGGAAAACAATAACAACGTTTTTTTAAAAGACAAGGTCGGGGTTATTTCTTTTCTCTCTCTCTCGCTTTCATGAGACAATAGCGAGGATGATGGTGGTGATTACGGGGAATTTCATGCTGTGATTGAGGGCCTACAATGAGCGCGGATCGTTCATTGTCTGGGTTCAAACTGAAGGAGGGGAAATTTAGGTTTGATATACGAAATGAATTCTTCCCTGTGAGGATGATGAGGCCTCGGCACAGGGAATTCGTGGCTGTCCCTGGATCCCTGGCAGTGTCCAAGGCCAGGTTGGATGGGGCTTGGAGCAGCCTGGGACAGTGGAAGGTGTCCCTGCYCATGGCAGGGGTGGCACTGGATGAGTTTTAAAGCCCCTTCCAACCCAACCCAGCCTGGGATTCTATAAAAAGGTTCTATTTCGACATAAAAAACTAGATGAGAGACAGGCTGATAGTTTCTGCTCCTAGGACGAGACGTTTATGGATCTGTTGCAGGCTGTGTGCAGGCTAACCAGGATCACCCACAAATTCCTTAACCAGAGAAACCTTCCACCTCTCATCCCACGGAATATTCCCACCCACGCAAGTTAAGCAGTTCGGACGTGGACTCCGAGATGGGGACATTAAAGACTCTTAAACCGATGTGACTGAGTCTGCCCTAGACCCGAAAACACCCTCTGAGCGCACAGCTACCCTCGGGCTGCTGCGATTGAGTCGCGTTAACCAGACCCATCTCASAGCAGCTGGAGCCGCTCGGATTCGAGACAGAGCCTCGGAGGCAGCACGAAGATTGTTCCGCAGTATTTACATTGCCACAATGCACGGCTGGCCCCATTAGGGCCCTTCCTGAGCACCTCGTAATTACCGRTGTACCCTGCGAGCCTCGGCGGAGGCAATGTTCCACTGCTGCTTCCCATCAACACAACGTGATCTGCCATCCGGGGAGGCGGGGGAAAGGGTCCGCAAAATAACGCTGAAATGATGCTGGAAGTGCTCAGCGGGGTTTGCGAAAGCATCTGTGTGAGTACCTGGCTTGTTCTGCTACTYGGATAAAATCTGCCCAGGGCACCAAAACGAAACCTGATCACCCGTGACACGCGCTTAATGTCGCCCGAGAAGAGCATCAGAGGGAGGCAGAGTCCCAGAAGAACATCCCATCCACCAGATCCATCCCACCCACCCYGGCAGCTGCTTTGGGGGGGTGACAAGGTGTCATTGGTAGCGCTGCTGAATTAAAATGTGACACAAACATTCTGCTTCTCCTTCTATTCCTCTCTGGATTCCTCTCCCCTGCCTTCTCCCTCCATCCCTCTCCCCGGGCACCTCTCCCCTGCCTTCTCCCTCCATCCCTCCCCGKATTCCTCTCCCCTGCCTTCTCCMTCCCTTCCCGGATTCCTCCTTTGTCTTCGCCCTCCATCCCTCCCCCGGATTCCTCTCCCCTGCCTTCTCCCTCCATCCCTCTCCCCAGGCACCTCTCCCCTGCCTTCTCCTTCCATCCCCACCCGATTCCTCTCCCCTGCCTTCTTCCATCCCTCTCTGGATTCCTCTCCTTTGCCTTCTCCTTCTATTCCTCTCTGGATTCCTCTCCCCTGCCTTCTCCTTCCATCTCTCCCCGGATTCCTCTCCCCTGCCTTCTCCATCTCCCCCCGGATTCCTCTCCCCTGCCTTCTTCCATCCCTCTCCCCAGGCACCTCTCCCCTGCCTTCTCCTTCCATCTCTCCCCGGATTCCTCTCCCCTGCCTTCTCCCTCCATCCCTCCTCGGATTCCGCTCCTTTGCCTTCTCCCTCCATCCCTCCCCCGGATTCCATCCCTCTCCCCGGATTCCCCTCCCCTGCCTTCTCCCTCAATCCCTCCCCGGATTCCCCTCCCCTGCCTTCTCCCTCCATCCCTCCCTGGGTTCCTCTCCTTTGCCTTCTCCCCAGCCCCACCACACCTCCCAAATCCTTTTCCCCGGCCGCTGCCATGAAAGGCACCGCACCAGACGAAGTTGTGTTGCAAAGTAATTGCACCTGGAAGGCAGAGCCACCGCCGCGCCCAWACACCGGGCGCTGCCTCTTTGAAATCTGGGAGAGGAGCTCCGGAATWCATCGGGAATAAAAACAACAAAGAAGAAAATTGGGACAAGCCGCACTAATACAGCGGAGGTGGGAGCAGGCAGAGCGGGGGTGGAMTGATTCTCCTTATTCCCACGTGAGATCTATACACATACATGTAATATCTATATGATTTTAATATTTTTTTAAAAGATGTTCCTGCTTTTTTTTTCCCCCCTCATTAAAATCCAGCCTCGTTTCAGCTGCTGTACCATCACCTCCAGAGAAATCCAAGCCGCGGCTGTGGCTCACAAAGAGGTCCCTGAGCCAGTTTTAAGACATCTCTTTCAGCAAGGAGCAGTGACCCAGCTATGGGAAGACTCAGCTGGCCAAAATTTCTGCAGCCAAACCCTACAATCCCATGTGCAGAATGACAGAGATGAATAATCCAAACCCTACTTCCTTTTTCTTTTTTTTTTTCTTTTTTTTTTTTTTTTTATGACTATTATTTTTTTAAACCCCTTAGGGTGCAATTCTTTGGATTGACATTTTCTCCTGGCCCTGGGCTCCGGGCTGGCAGGCACTCGCAGGCAGCAGTGGGAGATGGATGATGAATGCCAGCACACAGGGACACCCTGCAAATCTGTGCTGCCCCCTGGAAATCACCCGGCTGCTCACCCCGTGCATCGCTCCACAGAGGTGATCCTGCCTGCAGCCCAACATATTATCCCCGTTTCTTTTTATAATCCCTTTTATTTTGTTTCTTAAATCACCTCACTTCAGTAATAACTTGAAGAGATGTCTTGGGATGCCAAATAACAAAATGCATTTCCGCAGCGGCTTCATAATTAATGTTTGCATCGTTTATCTTTCATGGAAAGATTATTCTGACTAACGAGGTTCTGGGCCACTAATTCATTACAGTGCCTTGTCACTTCCTGCTCCTTCTTATTACCCAGAAATAGACTCATTAGTCAGAGTGCAATGACAGGGAGAAATTGTGTTCGTTAATTTAATTCCTCTTCTCTCCCTTTCTGGGTCGGTGTTTGTCCGAAATCAGTGAGGGAAACAGGACCTGTTGCTGTGCTCGGTGCTTCCCCCGTGCTTTCCGTGGTGTTTGGGGGTGGGGAGCTCAGCCCATCCCTYCYCTGCAGCAGCAGGCACATGCAGGGATGGCTCAGCTGCCAGGCTCCAGCCTCAGAGCTTTTCCAAGGCCTGGGAAATGTTGGATTGATGTTGAATTTTTCCCATCGGCCACACTCAAGGGATGGAGGGAATCATCTACCCCTGACTTGAAGCAAAGCAAAGCTCCTCCAGGTCCTGCTGAACCCACACCCTTTCCACCAATCCCTGCAATAAATYCCCCTTTGGGGATTTCCCACCTCGGTGTGATGGAATTACAGCTCCATATATCACCATTATCCATTTCTATTTCTGTTATCACTCAYTGTCCTGCTCCTGGTGGCATTCCCAGCTGGGCATCCCCAAAAAACCACAAGAATCAGGGAATAAACTGAGTTCAAAAGGAATGCAGAGTCCAACTCCTGGCTGTTTAGGACACTCCAAGAATCCCACCCTGTGCCTGGGAGCATTGGTTAAACATTCCTTGAACTGGGAACCATTTCCCTGGGGAGCCCGTTCCAGTGCCCAAGGGAGCTTTCCCCATGCAGCAAATAAAGGGGAAAAATAAACAGTTGGCCAAGGAGAGGGAAAATCCATCCCAAATGAGAAAGGATAAGAGTCACCAGTCGGGGCTGGGGAGCAACCACTTCCAGCTCATCCCTCCTCATGCAAGGCAGAGGTCCAGGGACACGCAAGGGGAATTAGAGAAGGAGCAAAAGCTTTTTTATCCCCTCCTGATTGTCCCAAACCCTGAGCAATTGGTGTAACACCTGCAGTATTTAACACATTTAATGCAGCAGAGCCAGCGCCCAGCAGGGCACCGTGACAGGCTCAGAGGTATCCGCTGCCAGGGCTGCCCAGCAGGGAAAAGGTTAAAACCCCTCGGATTCACACGGGTTTGGCAGCTCCTTCCCGGTTTTCCTACAGGTAATTACACTAATTGTGGGGTGTAAACACTTTACGGAGATCAAAAACGGGGGTGTGAATGGGAGAGGGATGAGGACGAGCAAGATCAAAGGAAAAATTATTAAAATCTATAKAGTGCCGCTTCCTAATTCCTGTGAAGTCTGATGGCGGGGCTGGAGGTGCAGCCTCGGTGCTGCGTTAATCTCCCAGGACATAAATTCCCACATTTTTTTATTAAATCATACACGGGAACCTCCATCCAGCACCAGCCAAACCCAGCCCTGCCCAGCGCCGCGGAGCATCTTTTATAATCCTGACACCAAAACCACTGAGGGATGCACAAACTCATCTTTTTGGGGAAGAAATTGCTTAATTTCTCGCTTTCCTAGGCGGGATCCGAGCAGAAGCTCTGGAGCTTGGGACTGCTTTGCCTTTGCGGTCCCCCCATCAGCGATGCTCTAATCTGCGCTCGGCAGGAGCATCCGCTTTTCCCTGCGGGATCGCCTATTAACAGTTGACGTTYAGTTTAAACAAAGCCTCGAGATTGTCCAAATATTTGCCTCAAACACGCTCCGTGTTGCGCCTCTCGGCTCGGCTCCCCTCGGGGGTGTTCCGCTCTGCTTTTTCCATCCATCCCGGCTCTCCCGGGCCGCCGGCGGAGCTCGGCACTCGCCCGGGAACGCGGGGATGCATCTCGAGCATCACCCGATAAACCTCGAGTTTACGCATCCACCGCCTCCCTCTCCCTGAGACAAAACATCAAAGTGAAGGGGAAATTATCTCCTTGGAGCAAAGTGGGTTTGAAGTCATTTACTTTTAATTTTCCCTTTCCCTTCTGCAAACCCGAGCAGGAGGGAAAAGAACACGCAAAGTTCAACACGGAAATAAAAACACGGGCTTTTTTCAAACCCTCGTTTTCCTCACAGCTCCCCTCAAAAAAGGTTCGATTTATACTTTTAATAGAACTAATAATTTGTGGGGATGTGCTTCAGCTCCTGCATGCTTTGTCTCCTCCCTGTGCCTCCATCCCTGCTCCTCCTAAAACCCCCAAACCAGAGCAGCARAACACGCTTGGAAAAGGGTTTGACACTTCCTTTTGGGAAAGAAAATAAGCAGCTGAAAAACAAGAACGTGGCTTAAACAATATTCCCCCCCACAGCAAGCTGTTAATGAAGAACAGCAATCCCAGAGAGTCCCAGGGAGATGCTCATCCATGCAAACCTGGGGCAGGACTCGATGGAAATAACAACTTCCTATAGAGCTGTGATCTCCATGGCCTGAATTTATTCTCTTCCAGCCTCCTTTCCTAGTTCTGCTTCCTTTTGAGTCAAAAAAAGGGGCAGATTTCCACGTTTCTTGAGCTCAGCTGGAGCTGGGCTCTGGGATAACCCTTGGAGCATCAGCACCAGCGTGTGCAGGGTGGGATTCACTCAGTGGTCAGCTCTGTCATGAGGAGCAGAAAAATAAAGAAAGAGCTGACAGCAAAGGTTACAACCCACTGCTCTGCACTCCAGAGGAATGCTGGGAGGAGGGATGTGCTGCTCTTTGCTTAGGCTGTGGTTTTTGCTGTCGTTCTGAGGTATTTTAGTCTCTCCCAGRCTCCCAGCTCAGCCCTGCAGCCTCATCYCTGCTCGGCAATGCCCCGTCCCCCTCATGGAGCCGTGCTTATAAAGTCATCTTGCTGCAGAGCAGAACGGAGCAGCASACAATAATTCTTCCCCAGCCATTCCTGGACGGTGCCCAGAGTATTTGCTGCTGTAATTCAGGTTTGTCTTGCCAGGCCAAATCTTGAGGAGAACAGGAGATCAGCCTGGAACGGCCCCCAAGGAATTACCTCATTCCTGCCATCAGCAAAAGCAGCTCCCAGTGAATGAGCCCAGATATTCCCTCAGTGTGGGCTGCTCTCCACAGGCAGCAGCCCAGAAACACAAGGGTTGGCCCTGTTGCTTTTAGGGATGCACAAGGAGATGTCCAGTGTCACTGCAATGCATATTCCAGGAGTTCAGAGAGCACTTCCATGTTCTGGAGCCAGTTCCATGCCTGTCGTGCTTTCCCCCACACCAAAGCACCAAAACACCACCAAATGTCATGAATAAAAGGCTGTGAAAATCCCAATGAGCCATCACATCCATACACATGRCCCTCAGCACATCCACTCCACCCAGATCCCACTGCAGCACCCAAAACCATGGAGTGAGCCCCATGCCCACAGTCCTGACCTCCAGCACGAGCTTCTCTTCCCAAGAGAATCCACCCCTGCTTCCCTACAGCTATTGGGAAGGCCCCTCCTGAGGATTTTCCCTATGATTTTCTCCAAACTGGACACACTGGAGGATTTGGGGACGGCTGGATGTCCCCTGAGGGCTGCACCCCTGCCCTGGAGTGGTGGCAGTCCCCACCTGGAGTCACCTACCTGGACACTTTTGGATGCCTCTCTCCTGGTGCCACTGGCTGCTGTGCCTGTGTGGCTCCTTCCCTGCATGTCTTATCCCCCTCTCTCTAAAAAAAAAAAAATAATCCAACTTTGCCTCAAGGATAAGTAGAATAAAATGTCACTTACCTATTAGGGGGAAAAAAGAGAAGAAAGAGGGAAAGTATTACACACGTATTCTTTGAAATCAGGTCAGCTTAAAGCTTTGAAATGGCAAAAATTGAAAGGTATTTTCCTCCCACTTCCCTTCCTCTCTTTTTTCCCCAACTCTTTTAAAGGACTCTCTACTTTCAAAGGTTTCCTGGAGTCCAGTTTTCCCTCTGATATGGTTGGGTTTTTTTTTTTTGCTCTGTGCTCACCTCCTCCTGTCCCACCTGCAGCTGCTTCCCCCCTGAGGGGGTGAAGGAAAGAACTGGAGAAAAGCAAAATAACAAATAAAGGAGGTGAAAGCAGAGACTGCAGGATGGTTTAGGATGGAAGGGACCTTAGAGATCTTCTAATTCCACTAGACCAGGCTGCTCCAAGCCCTGGCCTTGAACCCTTCCAGGGATGAGGCATCCACAGCCTCCTGTTCCATGGAGGAATTCACCTTTAATGGCCTCATCTTCACAATCTCAGCACATCCCATGCAAGGGATGGGAAATCCAGGCACAAGRGGAGCTCTGGAAATCTCCCCGCTCCTCCTGCAGCTCAGGACTCAATGAAGGGCTTTCTCCAGCTCATTCCTGAACAATTTAAGGCAAATTCTCCTACCCTCAGCCTTTCCAGTGCTATCTGCAGCCTAACAGGCCCTATCTCTAAGGAAAGCTGAGTGCCMAAAAGAGATATTTGTTATTAAAGAGCATTTTTATCATCCCCATCCATCCGCCTGCCCACCTTTACAGCACATGTATGAGCTACACAGAGAAAACCTCAAAYGCAGGAATGTGATGCACAGCCACAGGAAGGGGGAGAAGTTTGGTCTCATCCCTCCAGATCCCTCAGCAAAGCATCTCCAGCCCCAAGAGCTGCCTGGAGGGGAGCACTAAGGGTGTGTGTAAGATGTGATGGTTGTTCATTCAGTGCTGACAATTCCCAGCGGGAGCAGAGGGAGCAGCTGCAGCACCCCTGCATGCATCCAGATGCCTCTCCCAYCTGCAGGGCTGCAGCAGCAGTGCCAGGCACTGTCACACAGCACGGCCACTCTGCTGGGAGCAGAGCACGTCCTGCTGCAGCCCGGGCTCGTCTGCAGAGCTCCATCCGCGGGYCCTGCTCCTTCCCGGGCAGCCCGGGGGTTGTTCCGTGCACAAAACCCCTCCTGCTTCAGCCTGGCTCAGCCCATCCCTCTGCTGGTGGGGTTTTATTGCAGAGCACCAGAGTGAGACAGCCCAGCAGCTCCCGTGTGGAGAGGGAGGCTGGAGTGCTCCATCACCTGCAGGCAGTGCTTCATCCTCAYCTCCTTCCTCCTCCTCCTCTCCTGGAGGGATTCACAAACCCCCCCAGTACAACCCTTCCTGCTCTCACACCTCTCTTCCATGGGTACACGAGACATAAATCCCTTTTTCTCCCCTGCAAAGAGCTGAGGYTGAGACCCACTTGGAGGATGCTCTGCAGTCCCAGCCCAGAGCTGCCAAATGAGCCCTGCTGTTATGAATTACTGGTTTCTCATTGTAACACATCCTAAAATCAGGAGTGGTGACAGCCTGCCTGCTCCTCACCCCTTTAAACTCTCAGGGTTTTCTGGAACTCCATCCCAAAATGAGGAGTGGTGACAGCCTGTCTGCTCCTCACCCCTTTAAACTCTCAGGGTTTTCTACAACTCCATCCCAAAATCAGGAGTGGTGACAGCCTGCCTGCTCCCCACCCCTTTAAACTCTCAGGGTTTTCTGTAACACCATCCCAAAATCAGGAACGGTGACAGCCTGCCTGCTCCTCACCCCCTGAAACCCCTGAAACTCCCAGGGTTTTCTACAACTCCATCCCAAAATCAGGAATGGTGACAGCCTGCCTGCCCTTTCAGCTCCCGGAGCTCGCTCACTTGTCGCTTTAGGAGCAGAAGTGATGGTTTTCCCTCTCTCCCTGCGTGTAGGTTTGGAGCAGGGAGGTGAAGCTCCTTTCCTCCCAGGGCAGCGATGCGCGGAGCCGCAGCAGCGCCAGGCTGGCACAGCCATCGCTAGATGGGGACAGAGTCCCAGCGACGCCCGCCAGCCCAGTTCCCCCCAGTCGGGGCACTGGGGATGCTCCAGCCGTGCCCAGAGGGACCGCAGCGCCCCGGGGCCGCCGCAGCCAGCGCTGCACAGCTCGAGTGGCAGTGTGAGGAAACCCCTCTGGAGAAAACAGAGCCGAAGCCAGCCCAGCAGGTTTTGTGTCCTCCCGCCGGGCACCGCAGCGTCCCCCGCGGATCCCATCCCACCGCTCCTGCAAAGTGCTGGCATCGATTATCGGCTTCCCGAGATCTCCCTCTGCAACGACTGTTCCTTTGAGAGGAGCTCTTGCTCTCCCTTCTCCCTGCTCTTTAGCRAGTTTTCCTGTGGATTGGAGGTTTTTGTTGTTTGGGATTATTTTTTTCATTTTTGCAGGGAGCATATTTATTGATTTTTCACACTGGGCAACGCCACACATTGTGCACCTGTGGGGATCTTCATTTGCAGGACCCAGCATCCCCTGTGGAACAGGAGGGAGGGCTGAGGGGCAGGAAATGCAYGACAGCTTTAAACTGTTGCTCCTGTCACCCAGCAGGACACGGGTCCACGGCAAGCACACAAAAAGCATTCCTTTTTTTCATTCCATACTGGAAAAAAAAAGTGTTTTTCCAACTGACAGGAATCTCCTGGTTAAAATCCTGTCCAGGAGAAAAATTCCTGCAGGTGGCCCTGGGATGATGTGCAGGGTTTGCTCAGATCAGGCAGAGCCACTGAGGACCCTCCCCATAAATCACAGAATACCCACATTTCTCCCAATTTTCTGCTTAAAACACCCCATTCCAGCCACAGCAAAGCTGGATCCTCTCCAAGCAGCAACAGGGAGGGATGCAGCATCCCTTAYTGCTGATCCTCAAGCAATAACCCCCTTTTCCACTACCTGCAAATCCAATTCCAGGGTCTGGGATCCCCTTCAACCCCCCCATGCTCCATCAGCAGAAGTGTTCTGCTCCTTTTCCCCTTTCCAGGCTTGGAAATCTCCCCCAGCCCTGCAATTCCAGCGTGRTGGAGGGGAAGGCACAGCTCTCACGGCTCCTCAGAGCTCCCCTCCTGCACAGCAGGATTTGGAGGGGTTTGGAAGCACCAGAAGACATTTCACTGACCCAACACTCCTCCCCCTCCTCCCAGCCCCTCTTGCTCCCCAATATCACAGGTACCAACCCCTGCCCTTGTTGCACCTTGTTGCATTAATCCCTCAAGGCAGGGGAGAGGGGAAAAACAATAATTATTTTTAAAATCCATGAAAAAAAAAAAGAAAAAAGAAACATGAAGGAGGATTAAGTCAGAGAAAGAGGGATGTGCAAGGTGTTGCTATTACTGAGGACCTTGATCCYTCCCCTGCAGTTTCTTCAAGGCTGGGGGTGGTAAATAGAAGGGGGATAACAAATTTGGGAAAGAAGGGCTCAGGCACTGGAGAAGGAGAGGTCCCAGAGTGCAGGAAGCAGGAGAAGCCACGTCCATGGGGACACAGAACCAGCCACAGCCCTGGGAAACTCAGAATTCCTTCCCTCTCACCGACACCTTTAATAACCAATTAATATTTAGTCAACAAGTAGCWGTGCTAAATCCGAGGAGATGGATTTTGCAGGAGGGCTATTTCATGTTAAATGAGCACTGACTCATCAGCAGCATTTACTGGGGATTATGGATTAGCCTCGTGCCCAGGATCCATCACCACAAACGCAGCACGAAGGCAGCTGCAGGCTGGGGAACACCTGGGGAACTTCCACAGCCCCTCCGAGGGGCACAGGGACATTCCAGAACGGGATGGGGACCCCAATCCATGATTCCAGACAGTTCCCCCCTCTCAAATACGGCACAGCACGGAGCTGGGATTGAGCAAAGTGGATGCACAGCACGAGGGGTGGAGGGGAGGAGAGCATCCCTGATKATCAGTCCCTGAAAAGAGGGCACGCAGCATCCCAAAAAATCCTGCAGAGGGATCTCCCTCACACCTCAAAGGCTCACCCAGCCTTGGCAAAACACCTCCAAGTGTGTTTTGCCAAGGCTGGATTGGTTGTGCAAAGCAGCAGAAAATGCAAGGTGGGTCCTTCCATCCCTGGAAGTGTTTGAGGCCAGGTTGGACAGGGCTTGSAGYGAGCTGCTGGAGTGGAAGGCRTCCCTGGTTTGGAGTCAGGTTGTCTTTAAACCTTCTCCCAGCTGAAAGCAGTCTAGGATTTTAGGCTACAGGAGCATTGGGCTGTGGCAGGCAGCGTGCAAAGCATCACCTCTCTGATGAGGAGGGGAAGCTCATCCTGCAAAGTCCTGTCCCTGCTGAACAGCAAAACCTGCTGCTGATGCTCTCTCTGCCCTCCTAATCCAGCCAGGACACCCCCAGGCACTCCTGCCCTCCCACAAACCCCCTTCAGGCTCAGCTCAGGCTGGCTTTGTCCACGGGGACCCCTCCCTAGGGAAAGTCACTCCCTGCTGATCCAAACTGCCACATTGGGCACCTTCCCCAAGCCCCTTGCAGCCCACCCATCCCTCTGGGATCCCTGTCGGGGGCAGGGTGGGACCAGGGCTCTGCTCCACGCTTATCGGCGTGGCTGCTGCTGCAGGAGGTGATTAACTCCCTGACCTGCCAAGCTTTAACGCGACCTCCGAGAATAGATAGAATCTTGTTATCTTGTAATGAGTTTTATGGCTTATTTCAGTACATTTTGGCCATGTTTCTCCAGTGATTAAGGCAATTATCAGCCTGCGCGTTGCAGGATTATGAATTATGGAGCCTCTGAAAGGCTACAGAGATTTAATATCTCTCAGTCCCTCGGCCTCACTTGCAGCACTTAACTGGCTCTACACTCTTTCTGTTTGGAGCATGGGAATGAGGGCACAGCAGAAGAATTATGCATCAAAGCCTGAGAGCGGGATCCAGCCCTTCCAATGAATAATGGAGTATTTAACAGTGTGACCCGGGGCTGCAGGGCACTGCCACATCCCTGGGGCACCCCCGGCAGGGAGGGAGGCAGGGGGTGCCTSTCAGGGATTGGGGAGCACAGCCTGGGTGTCCTGGCCCTGGCAGGAATGAGTCACACATTCCAGGCTTTGGATTTGGGTGATGTGATTTAATCCCAAACAGAGGCTGGGTCCATCTGAGCTGGCCTGTGGCTATTTCAGGGCACAGTGACTCACCTGCCTGGGGACACCCAGTCCTACCTGTGGCCCTCTCTCCCTGCAGTGCCCTGTCCCACCTGAAGCTTTTTTAGAAACCTAATGCCACTGAGCAGCTTTGGCCTGGACTGAGCACAGGGGATTAGCAGGGAAGGGACAGATCCTGCCAGACCTACCTGGGCTTGGAGCTGCTCAGAGCTGTGCTGGGCAAAAGGCACAGCCGAGCTGGAGCCACCCACGGGGACAATGGCAGTGGCCCCTTGCTCTCCTGAGACGTTCCAGAGCACCTCAAGAAAAGGTCTCAGCTTCTGTGGAAGGGGAAACTGAGGCACGATGTGTTGTTGTTGGGAATGAAATCCCCTTCCAGCCTGCCACTCGAGGATGAATAAAACAAGCCTGAGCTGAGCCTGAGCTGATTTGTGGACTTCCTGGGGGTGTCCTGGGTGGATTTGGAGGGGAGAACACCAGYAGCAGGTTTTGCTGTTCAGCAGCCCTGCCCTGGGCATGGGACCAAAGGGCAATCCCTGCCCAAATCCACAGGCAGAGCTGGGTGCCACCGCACCCCTGCCCAGCCCCTCCTGCCTGCAGGGCCTCCCTGCACAGCCCGGAGGCACAAAGCACATTTGGAGGCTCCTGCAACCCCCCAGACCCCCCCTAAATGTAAAAACACTCCGTTTGCCTGTCCCTGGCTGCAATGGGGACAGCTGAGGCCAGGCAGGGCCGAGCCCCGCAGCCACCACCCACCCTCTGCACAGATGGAGCCTTTTAACCATCTTGAGCCACGCTTGGGTTTATTTTTATTTTTYTCCCTCCCTGCAAATGATCACTGGAACTTGATGGCTGCTTGGGAAAACACAGACGACAGCAGAAACCTCTTGGTGCGAGGAGCTGTGCTGGCTCAGCTTCCTCCTCTCCCCCCTCACGTGGCTGCTTTCTCCAAGCAGAAACACGAAAAAATATTAATTTTGCATGGAAATAAAATTAAGCTTTTGGAGACGAGCTGCGAGAAATAAAGCCATTGCTTGAGTTAATTAAGAAGTGATTATACTGAAAGGCTGGAATAAAAGCTTCACTGAGCTGCTGCCACGGGCCCGGGATGGGGAAAGACCTGGGCATCATCCTGGGGAGGTGATGGGGAAGAGCAGCACCTGGGATGGTCCCAGCCCTTGCTCTGCTCCATCTGTGTCCATCCCTCACCCTGCTGCTCTCCCAAGGCCTCTCCCAGCGCTGGACTCAGGAAGTTCATCCCACAAAGCTCTGGATATGCAAATCTGCAAACCCAGCCTCCCCCAAGGGGTGCAAGTGCCTRTGCCCTCCACGAGATGACAGATAAAACCCCCTGTTCCTGGAGGAAGGTAATTTGACATAACAGCTGTTCTGACATTCTCTCCCCATGGATATTGCCTGCAATAAGAATGCAAATCAGCGCTCTCTGCACTTCTCCTGGAGAGCAACTTTCACCTGAGAGCACTTGGAGAACGTGAACTCATTACCACCTGCCTCCTCCTGAGTGCTGTGCCCAGCTGCCTCTGCCCYGGCCACAGCCCCCCAGGAACAGAGCCTGCACCCCGCTGACCAGAGCAGCAGGAAAAACAGCAAACTCGTCTTGATCTTGGCAGTAAAACTGCTGCTCATCACCTTGCCTCAGTTTCCACAGAGTGAAAACCAGGATCAAAATGCCTGTGGTGATGAAAGAGCTGGAGATGAAGCAAAGGTTGCAGGCAGCAAGAGCTTGGGGTGGCTTCTCAGAGAAATGGTTTCAGTCATCAAGCACTTTTCCTGCAAGTCAGAATGAAGCCAGCCACCCACAGACCCTTCTCTGAGCGCTGCCATCCCTGGGATGCTGGGCTGTGCTGGTGTCACACCTGTCCCAGGGAGGAGGAACCTCCCCACCCTCCCTCCCCATCGCCCCAGAGCCTGGGCAGAAGAGGCCCCAAACCTCAAGAGAAAACGATCACTGCCCTGCTGCTCTCTGCGTGGAAGCTACTAATTATCCCTGGGATTTATGGGCTCACAGATGGACACTTAACAGCAGCCTGGGATMATTTCTCATTCACTCCACAGCAATCCCTGATTGGCAGCCGACCTCTGTGGAATCACCACTGTCCTACAGCCACCCCACTGCGGGCTGGGCCCCCCAAATCTGCACCACAGCTCCACAGGAGAAGGGGAAAAATGCCAATTCCCCTCACTCCAGATGGGAGCCATTCAGCTTTGCCCATCCCCAGGGACCCAAAGCTCTGTCCTGCATCCTGCCAGCCACCCCCTCATCGGGCATTCAGGGGGGTTGTGCCCCCTCCTCTTGATGATATTTCRCTTTGTGTAATTAAACCTTAATGAGAAGAGGGACCAGAGCTTCCCCAGTGAGTCTGGTAACCTCTGAACGAGGGAGCCACTTGGATTCTTAATTAATAAACACCTATTGGTACACAAGGCAGGGAGCTCTGAGCAGGGGCCAGCCCAGCACCCCCCATCTGCCAACGTCCTTTGGTGCTTCCCAGCTGTGGCTTCAAATTCCTCAGGCAAAAAAAAAAAAAAAGAAAAAGAAAAAAAAGGCAGGATTGATTCCCAGGCTGCTGCTCCAAGTCCTCAGCTACTGGATTAAAACACAGTTATCACCACTCCATTGCTTCTGTCAATCGAGACCCCATTTTCTTTTTTTTTTTTTTTTTTTTTTTCCTCCTGCAGTTGAGCATTTTGATTAATTCAAATCACATCGCTGCCAGACAAGTCACAGGGATTTACTGTCCACTGGAAAACAGATGTACAGGTAGACTAAGGCTCCTCCACGTCCAAAGACTCAGGTTTGAGCTGCTCTGGCACACAGAAAACCACCTTAACCTTAAACTCAGCACGGGGGAGCCTTGGGGAGCCAGGCTAAGCTGGAGCACTCCCATCCATCTCTTCAAACAAGCCCTGCAAAACAAATGTCACAACAAAAGGGATGTAGGGCTGCAGAGAGTGCAGCCCCCTCCAGCCTGGAGGAGATGCTCCAAGGCATCCTGAAAGGCAGGGTTTGATGGATGGAGGAGGGATGCTGGCAGCGCAGGGATGGGGTTTCAACTTGGTGTTGGAAAAATGTCAATTTTTCCACCCTGCAACACAGAATATGGCTCTGGTTCAGCCTGACCAATTAAAYTGAACCTGTTAGCAACTCCTCTGTTAGCATTTTCAGGTGAGTTGGTGGAGCAGCAGCTGTTTTTTTCCTGGACAGACACTCCCTAAGGTGCTTCTCCCCACCGAGGTAACAGTGCTCCTACAAAACAGGAAAAATTGGAAATTCCCCATCCCACAGAGGAAACCAAGCCCCAGAGAGGAGAAATTTGACAACATCTATGGCAGAGCAAGAAAGGAAATCAGATTTCCTGAGCCCTCCCCAAGGACTGGGCCATCCTCMCTCTCCAAACCAATGAAACCCCCCAAAACAGACACACTTAAACAGGCTTAACCCTCCCTTAAATCAGTTCAGTCTCACTTGGTAATTTACTGTTGCAAGCAAAATCAATTTTAGCAAAGGTTAAACTAGTTCTGTCTGTATTAGGGGTTTGCACCATTTTAAATAAATTGATTTAAAATCAATTCACTTGATTTTGTGCAAATTTCTAATACAAGCAAAGGCATYGCTAAGCTCAGAGTTTTGGCCAGCTGCTTGCTTTATTTCCTTGCTGGAGATTTCCCAAAAGATGTCAAATGCCAAATTTGGATGACAATTTTAAGGAATGATGAAATCTCCATAGTTAACCCAGCTTTAAGCAGTGATTATTCCTTATAAAATCACCATACTCCTCCAAAAGGAAGCAGCATTGCCCCAAGTTTTCTGGGCAGCACAGAAGATTCCARCCTGCTTTTCCCAAGCAACCAAAGGAGAATCAATACACACACATACAAAAAAAAAAAGCTTTTCATTTTTTTGTTCCCCATCCTGGGCCTCTGCCCTGCCCTCTCCTCTTTGGTGGTCCAGGCTTAGATCATGAGCGGGTCCAGGTGTGGCTTCAAAGCATCTTTAGCCTGATGAGGGCTTAATAATAACCCATCTCTTCAATTGCTCCAAAGGCCTCTCTGAAATGAGGCCATGGAAGCACCCTATTGACTGCCTGTCCCACCACAGGGTGGAAAAAGGAACAAAAATAGCTCGAGATCACTGCAAGGAAAAAAAACCCCACCAAAGTCCCCTCCCTTTGTCAAGCACAACTGACCTCTCATCCCACGAAGAATAACCCCCAGCAGACCGCCAAAAGCTTGGAAGAGGCAGGGAACCATTTGATTTTCACCCCCGTGGGCTGCATAAAACGGGGGAGGCAGGACCTTTTGTGTGCATCATCATCATCTCTAACCCAAAAATTCCCGGAGCGTGAGGAGCCGTGGAGGCAGCAAGGCAAGGGCTTGGACTGCAGTCCTAAGGAGCAGGATGGCGTGAGGATGGAGGAATCATTGGGATGGGAGAGCTCTAGTCTCATCCCAAGTGGCCTGAGACCTGGATTATCCTTTGGTATCCCTTGGGARCTGCAGGAACCACTTTTAAAAGGTTTCTGCCCCACCCCACACTGACGTGATTCCCTGGAAGAGTTCATCCTTCCTGAAGTCTGCTAAACTCAGCTCTGCAATGCCCTGGGGCAGGAGGTGTCCCAGGGCAACTGCATCCCTACTGAAATTTTATTGTGGATATAAAATTCCCCTGTGTCAGCCTTAATTTTGTCAGCTTTTAATGCCATAGGACATTCCTTGGATGCTGAAGGAAGTGAGAGCCAGGAGCAGCTGCAGCTCAGCTCCCCTCCAGYCTCACCCCTGGAAGTGTCCAAGGCCAGSTTGGATGGGGCTTGGAGAAAYCTGGGATAGTGGAAGCTGTCCCTGGCCRTGGCAGGGAAATGAAATCAGCTTTAAGGTCCCCCTCAACCCCAATTTTATGATAATTCTGGAATTTTATGAGTTTGTTCCCACTGAAAAACACTCCAGGGAAGAACTGGACTATTTGGCAAACAAGACCCTGATCCCAGGGTACTGGTCCTCTAAATCCTTCCAGCTCTCCCATCCCTGGGCATTCCAAAAAGAGCTATTTGCAAGTTCCATATTTCACAGCTGAGGATGCAGGGAGTGATGTGCAGAGATTGGTTTTTCTTTCCCAGCTCTAAAAGAYGGAGAGGAAAAGGGAGAAGATTTGTGGATTTGGAGGAGGGAGCTGAGGAGAGGACAAGGTTGGAAATTTCCTCCTGGCAGCCCTTTTCAAGAAGAGTATTAGAATTTATTTTCAATTATACACAAGAATAAGCTGTCTGCAGTATAGTTAACTTTCAATTTCAACCAATTTTCGACACATTCAATCACAGATGCCTCAGTGATTAAGAATCTATGTTGCAAAACAATTCCCACTTTGCAACAATGCAATCAAACAGATCTACAACTCATAACCCATTATCCAAGAGTTTTTCAGCTCATTGGGGAAGTGAAATGGGATTCACCAAGCATGCCCTTTTTTTACCCAGTGAGCCCCCAAGCTCATTTGCAAGCAGAGCTGTGACTCCAAACAACCCACATGGGGATGGGCGCTTTTTTTGTGGTTTGTGGTTTTTTTGGGGTTTTTTTTTTTGTGGTTTGTGTAGCTTTTCCTCCCTCTCTGGAGATGCTGAAGTGCAAGGCTGGGGTGTGGGATGCTGTTGGAGAGGCTTGGAGCTCTATGGGAAGGCAGTGGGGGGCTGGAGGGGGCCTTTCCATCACCCACAAGGATGAAATAATGGGAAAAGCTTTGGAAAAGCTGCTTCATTTGCAACTGGCTGCTTTTCCCCCACGTTTTTACATCTTAGAACAATGCTGGGACTGACAATGACACGCAACAGGTCACAGCCAGCAGCAGGGCTTGGAGATGGCCCCTGCCTTCCCCCACCCTGCTGAGAAGGAGAGCAGCTCCCCCAGGATTTGCAGGGTTTTGGTGGCTACAGGAGGTTTCCTGCCCCAGGAAGCAGAGGATGAACTGAGCCTCTGCATGGTGAGCACACCAATGCCTTGTTGGGACACCTAAAAACAGAGGCCAGACARAATTAAGGGAATTAAAACCAGTTCTATTTATTGAAGGGCCTTCAGGTACATTTAGAGCAGACAAAGCCCCCCAGGGGCTGCACCCAAAATGGACAATGGTTTTTCACACTTTGATCAGTTTGGTCCGTTTGCACATTGGGGGTTCATCTCCCAATTCCAGCTTCAGCTGATGAAGTCATTCAGCCCAAGTTTGCTGCCCCCAAGTCCCTTTTGTTTGCATCTCTCAGGGCCTGAGGCAGTGAGGGGTCCTGGATTGCCAGGCCTGGAGAGGAATTGTTGTGTGTGACCCCAGTGGGGCAGCAGCAGCAGCTCACACTGGGTGTGGGGTTTGGGGTTACACACTAAAGAATGGCAGGGTTACAAACACTTGAAAAACACAAAAGCTAAAATCCTAAGGCACCAATGCCACGAGGGCCACGACTTCAAACCCAACATGTTCCCTCTCCAGAGACTATTTTGAGTAGATAAATACGATCTGGAGCTGCACAGACCCCCCCTGCCTCCAACCCTCAGGAGCAGAGCAGCCAATTATTGCTGCTCCTGGAGGTGCCACYGTGTCCATCTGCAATTCCACACACGGAGCACGACTGTCCAGCCCTGCTCACAGGGACCTCTCCAAAGGCCATCAGATCCCTCTGGGAAGGGACACGTCACAGCTGGAGATGCTGGGAATAGAAGGGCTCAGGCTGATGGGAGAGGAGGAGGAGGATTTTAAAGCTGCCTGAGCCCSGAGGAGAGGCAATAAAGCAGCTGAAGGAAATGACTTTCCTGGGTAAAGAGTCGTTTTGTCAAGACCAAAGTTCTCCCTGGGAATGAGCTGATTTTGAGTAAAAACCATCAGGAGTAAAAAAAGGAGAACTGTGAGGGACCAGGTGTTTGAATGACACACTTTGGGAAGGCAAAGTGGAAGTGCCACAAAACAGCTGCACAGACCTCAGATTGCCTCCCTGGGCTCCTACACTCTGTGGRAAGTGCACTGAGGATGCCTCAAATCCCCTGTTTTGCCCTGATTTGGGGCAGCAGGCGTGGATGGGATCCATGGAAGCAGGTGGATGTGCCCACTGAGGGGTACCCCTGGCAGAAGTCGGGCTCCCTGTCCCAAGGGACCCCACGTGCACCCCCTGCCCCAGCCCCTCTCTSCCTTTGATGCCGACAAATAACAATTTCAAACTGGGGAAGACACCTGGGAGAGCCGAGGCACTTGTGCTACAAGATAATTAGAGATTATTATAATCGAAATTTCATTGCCACATCAAACTGTGTCTTTTAGCATTAATTAATCTCCTCTCCCAGCCTCTGAGCACTCGCGGCTCCCGCGCTGTAGGACAGCAGCTTGTCAAACACACCAAAGACTTGCATCTCATTACCTTATCAGAGGGGCTGAGTGGGGAGCTGGGGAGCAGCGCTGACACATTCCCCAGCACAGCCAGGGACGTGAGGACGCCTGCAAAGCCGCTCCTTGCAYTGCAAACTTGTCAAACACGGCACGCCGGGGATCTTCATCCCCTCACCGCAGCCTCCTTCCTCTGCCTCCCGCCCCTCCTGGATGGGAGCAGGCCTGGCAAAGAGGCTGCTCCGTCCCACTGCACTGTGTGACCTCGAATAAACCATCAGTGAGAACTGCTGACATCCTTGCAGGGCATGGAGGGATCATTCCTTGCTCTCCTTGGCTCCTAGAAATCGGTGCAGCCACGCTGCTTTCCCAGTTACGGTGTAAAAATTCCCATTTAATATCCCATTCCCAGCCTGGTGCATGAGACTTCCCTCTTTCAGGAGGTTTGGGGAAGGTGTGAGGCTAAATCCAGTTTTCTACATGAGGTTCACAGCAGCTGCTGCACGAGACCAGGCGAGACTGACCTTGAAGAACTGAACAAGTGGAGGGAAGCTGGACCCAGRGCAAATCCAGACCCTTTCTAAAAGCTCTCAGCACCTCTGAAAAAACCCAAACCAAACAAAAATCTACCTGCAAGAGGAGAAACCTCAGCAAAGAACACACTTGCATCCCCTTTAACAGCAGCTGAAGGAATTTGGGCACCCCCAGCCCCCTCCCAAAACCTGGCCAGGTCTGTGTGTACCTATCGGTGCCATGCATGAGGTGCTGTATGTTCTAGCCATTGATCCTCCTCTCCTTCCACAGCTCAGCTGAAAATAAATATCCTCTCCCTTGTTTGCACCTCTCCACTCCCCCTTTCCCCATTATTGGCTTTCTGACGGAAGGCTTTAATTTATTCCCCCTGCCATATCTGCGTGCCGCCGTTTCCCGGCGCTTTACACCATCTATTACCCACCGTCCTGTGTCATTTAACTCCACAAAGCACTCGCACATACAGTTTTGCTTGAAGGATGCTGGAGCCATTAATCCTGATTCCACAGCCCTGCGGAATGCCCCTGGCATTGCCACTGTGCACACACACACACACACACAGAGCCCTTCCAGGCTGATCTCTGCTCAAACCCACTCACTCCCAGCCCTAATTGAACACCAAGCCAGTCAAACCAAGCCACTCATGGCCTCTCCCCATTCCTCTCGTCCTCCTGGGTGCAAATGGCCCCAGCTGCATGAGAGTGTGGGTGACAGCGRGCAGAAACCAGTATGGGGAGGGCARTWCCAGTCTMCTTCATCCYGGAAAATGGGACAAYGAGATGATGAAAAACACATCAACCGCAGCAGATCCTCTCCTCGCAGCCGCCCCGCGCCGCAAATTGCTCACCAGAGGGAGAGCTTTGATGAAAAATAGAAAGGAGAGGGGGAAAAAAAATTTAACGGAACAAAAAAAAAAAAAAGTAGTTTATTTTATTTATTTATCGGAATATTTCCGCGTGGGGAGAGGAGGACAGGCATGATTATTCATGGGATTGCACACGGCAGGCTCCGCCGGGAAACGCCGCCGCCGCGCTCGCGTCCCTGCGCCGCCTGGCATCTCGTTAGGGTGTATTAATTGTGCCAGAGTGAGGCATGAGAGAGAGCCTCAAAGGGCTGAGAGTCCAGCACGGCACCCTCGCACCTCTGCAAAGCCAGGAATGAGCAGCTCCAGCCGCAGGAAGCTGAACTCCACAGATATCCCAGCTGGAAGAGGCGAACAAATCCCAACCCAAACCCTCGTGCACAGAACGAGCACTGACTTCATTTAAAATTGTCTTCAGCATCACTGACACAACAGCGATCTGTGCCTTCCATGGCACTTTGTGTGCCTCCAGAATCGCAGAATCATGGAATGGTTTGGGTTGGAAAGGACCTTAAAACCCATCTCAYTCCATCCCCTCCCACAGGCRGGGAAACTTTCCACTGARATGGGGAATGGATCTCAGCAGGAAGGATATTTTCTTGTTATTTTGCTGATGGGGAAACTGAGGCACTGGGGCAGCAGACTGGTGTTCCCCAGGCCATGCAGTGCTTTGGTTCCTGCCTGCTCCTCCTCTCCCAGGCTGCTCTGGAGATGCTGCATTTCAATCACTCCTGCCTTTCCCGCTGCACACACAGGAATTTTAACAGCCTGCCACTGGCAAAAGCTCCAAGGTTTGTGGGGAGAGCTGATATCTTTCATTGGAGCAGCTGGGGCAGGTGGGAAAAGCTGGTTTTTTGTGCTGAAAACCCAGATGTGATTGAGCTCTGATGAAGGGATGCTGCTTTTGTCCACCTCCTCTGGCAGCCCAATAAAACCCCGCTCCAACCAACTTTTTAAAAGGAGCAGCAAACAGCTGCCAGCCCCCACCCCCTGCACTCAAACATCCACAAAACCCCATGGGATATGCAAATATCTCCRTGATTTCCCAGAAACCTCACAAGCMAGAAATTMTTGCAAGGCCCTGAACAACGGGAYGACCTGAAATTCCTACTTGGATTCAAGCAAAACACTCACAAGTTGCTTTTTCTGGAGCTAGTGGGGATCAGTTTCATGAATCTGTGGGAGAAAAGGAGTTGTTTTGGAAGCCACAAGCACTTTGTTGCCATTACWGAAGCCAAAATAATGGCCCACCTGGAGACACAGTCCCCTGCACACAGCTCGGAATTCTTGGGATGAGGAAGGGAAGAAGTCTGAAGAGAGCTGGTTTTGCGGTTTAGTTGTTGGGGTTTAAAAAAAAAAATCACTATAATTTAAAGGCCAAAGCTCTAACGAGTGCACAAGGGCAAGAGGCGACAAATGCCTCGGTGAAAAATACAAAATTACCATTTTAATGGATGAGTGTTGACTCCCTGGCTCTCCCCGGGGATGCCTGTTTGATTTCCTCAGCTTGTTAGCACAAGGATTTGACACAAGCGATTAATGCTGAGTTCATTAAGGGGGGGTGAATGCTTTTTTTTTTTTTT